>ML823430.1:121966-139509 GCA_009831015.1 Picea engelmannii
AAAATATCAAAGGAATTTTCATATTGCAAACCTTTTTTCCCAAAAAAACATTGTTTAGGGCCTCAAAATGGCTCCGGAAGTGAAAACTGCTAAAAATAGTAAATTACCGAAATTGCCAGAAAAATGTTTTGAGCCAGTTGGAAAAGGTGGGTGGCCACAGATATCCACCTGGATCAATCCTCCCTCATTAGGAAGAAATGGTATATATTGCATTGAGGTCCCCCATTAGATAAGGAAATTTCTATTGAATTTGGCCCCAGGTAAGCCACTTGCCTTGGTGGAGGAGTTGCCCTGCTTTGACGACTCGATAAAGTTGAATCCTTTGTTGTCGAGTGCCCTTAATATGTCTGTCCACAATCTGATCATTGGATTCCTATTGTATGCAATCGGGTTTGAGCTCTGTTGGTGTCAGTTGTTCTGCTACTTCTGAGGTGTCCAATAATGGTGGGAAATAAGGGTGAAGGAGATCCACATTGAACATTGGGTGTAGGCCAAGGAAAGGAGGAATGTTGAGGTCAAAATCATTATCCCCCACGGACTTGGAGATAGTGTACAGCCCATAACGGAGTGGGTGAATCTTCTGATGGGGTCATGTAATGCCTTATTTTTGCAAATGCAACCAAACTTTGTCACCCACCCGAAACTTATGTGGCACTCGATGTTGATCATGGCATTGTTTGTACTTGTCATTGGACTTTTGTAGGATATCATGAACTTGTTGGAAGATGTGCTAGATCCACTCAATGAACTGGGTGGCTTTTTCAGCTTCAGTTGGAGCAGGAGATGAGTCGGTCGAGGTGACCGCAAGGGGAAGTGAACCATCTATGGGACCCAATGGTTGGAATCCCAACCCCACCTAAAAGGGGTTGTGGTCGGTTGAGATATGAAGGGCTCAATTGTAGCTATGTTGGACATAGGGAAGGCTTTCATCCCATGTGTGAGTTTTCTTTGAATTATACATGCGAAGGATATTCACAATCATTCAATTTACGACCTCGGTTTGGCCATCTATATGGGGGTGGAAGGTCGTGGATTTGGTGAGCTTGGTGTCTAGCAGTGACCAGAGGCTTGACCAAAATGTGCTAAGAAATCGATTGTCCTGATCTGATACAATGGTTTGTGGGATTCCAAAATGTACCCAGACTCATTCAAAGAAGATCTTGGCAGGGGCCTCTGCTGTGATGCTCTTCTTGCAAGCAACCAGAATCGCCATCTTAGAAAAGCGATCAACCACCACAAAAACACAGTCATTTCCCTACTTGGTGGATGGGAGGCCCGACATGTAGTCCATTGATATGGATTCCCAAGGCCTGTCAGGAGTAGGAAGAGAGGTGTACAGGATTTGTTTCTTAGTGGTCGGTTTGGAAATAGCACAGGCAATGCAGGACCTGCAATACTTGCTAACCTCCTGTCAAAGTTTCGGCCAGTAGAAATGTTTCTGTAGCATCGCCAATGTCTTTTCAATGTCGAAGTGTCCTTCCACCCAACTCTAGTGGGATTCACGGATCAGCTTCACTCGCTCGCTTGATGGAACACAGATATGGCCCAGACAACACAGAAACCCATCCCGAAGATGGAAATTATCGACAACTACGTTTGCACCCAACATTTGGTAGGTGGTGGTGAATACTGGGTCTATCTCATAGAGTTGGGGCCATCCAGAGGTCTCATGGTTGCAAGAGTCTAGCACCGTGGTGAGTGACGTGACTAGCGGTCTGCTGAGGAAATCGGTGAAGCAATTGGTGCTTCTTGTTTTATACTTGATGTTGAGGTGGAATTGTTGCAAGTATGTGGACCACTTTTGATGGTGGTCATTCTACAATTTTCCTTGTGTTTGCATGAACTGCAATGGATTATGATCAGTGTGGATGACTGTCTCCTTCCCAAGAATGTTATGTCTCCATTGGTGGCAGGCTTGCACAGAGTACATTTCATTTTTGTAAGTAGGGTACTTACAGACAGCATCGGATAGTGTCTCACTATGATAGGCCATGGGGTGGTCGTGCTAAGTGAAAAAGGTGCCCACAACATAGTCTAAAGCATATGTCTCAATCTCAAAGGGTTGTTGTAGGTCTAGTAGTGAAAGTATTGGGGATGAGCACAAGCGCTACTTCAAATCCTTGAACTCTTGTTGTTGGGACCGGCCCCACACAAATTTTTTCTTACCACCACCCCTGGTTATTTGGCTGAGGGCCCATGCAATATGGTAGAATCCTAACATGAACCTGTGGTATAAATTGGCAAGGCCTAAGAAGCTCTGAAGCTCAGTGAGTGTGGTTGGGGTTGGCCAGTCATGGATGACTTGGATCTTGGCAGGATCCACATGTACGCCATGTTGATTAATGATGTAGCCCAGGTAATCCACTCTGTCCATGCCGAAGGAGCATTTTTCCAAGTTGGTGTATAGCTTGTGTTGTCGCAAGGTGTGCAGAACCTGTTGAATATGTTGCAAGTGTTCGGCCCAAGTCTTGTTGTAAATGAGACTGTCATCCAGATACACCACTACAAAAGTATTGGTGAATGGTCACAAGATATCATCCATCATCCTCGTGAAAGTGGCCAGATCATTTTTCAAACCAAAGGGCATGACCAATCATTCAAAAAGGCCTTCCTTTGACTTGAAGGCGGTCTTCCATACATCTGTTTGTTCTATCGGGACCCGGTGGTAGCTAGAATTCATATCAATCTTACTGAAGTATTTGGCCCCCATGAGTTGATCAAGGAGGTCATTGATTCGTGGAATTGGGTATTAGTTTCTGACTGTGATTTTATTTAGAGCCCGGTAATCAATGCAGAGTCGCCAAGTTCCATCTTTCTTCTATACCATCATGATTGGGCTCTCACAAGGTGATGAGCTGGGATGGATGTGCCCCTTGTGGAGCAGTTCTTGGATTTGTCACTTAATATCCTCATTCTCTAACAGAGAGCATTGATAGACTGGCCCATTGGGAAACTATGCGTCGGGGGTCATATCGATGGGGTGCCTGACCTGGCAGTGCAGAGGTACCCTAGTAAGTGAGGAGAAGATATCTGAGAAGCTATCTACTTGTTGCTACTATGTGGAGAGGTCGGCCACAGATACCCTGGATGTGGTTGTGATCTTTCACTTATTCTGAGAGTGAATCACGAAGAATACAAACTTCCCCGTCTGAGGGATGACCTTCCTACATTTCTTAGCAGAGATCAAGGAAATAGCACTAGGTGGGACTGACTCGAGTATCCTATAAAAATTTTTATTCAAAGTAATAATAACACTACGAGGCCTAGACTCATATACAGCATGACATTTCCATAAATAAGGTTGGCCCAAAAGAACATCACAAAGTTCGAGACGAGAAACATCACACAATACCTCATCTTTAAAGGGCTTGATGTCGTACGACAGTCGACATTGTTGGTTGACGCGGAGATCGCTTCCTTCGCAGAGCCATCTAATGGTGTAGGGTTGTGGGTGCGGCATTGTCGGCAGGGCCAGCTGCTTGATGACCTTTGCTGATATGAGTTTCTTATGGCTACCACTATCAATGATGAAGTGCAGCGGAGTGCCTTTTACCCACATCTGTGAATCGAAGAGGCACTCTCCTTCTTCTAGCTCATCTGGCTCACCAGGCTGGAGCTTGGTGGTAGGAACGGTAGCACTGGGTTCCACGTCAATGATCCATCTTCCCCTTTCTGGTTCTAGCTTACAGTTAGAATCTGCATCTGATTCAAAGGCTTTCACTTCGGCCACTAGCGACTGCTTTGAGCGACAATGAGAATTGTTATGCCAAGGGCTCTTATGGAAGTCGCACCACTTCCCAGTATCTTTCTTTGTCTTTTCGGTGTCCTTCTTTGCTTGCGGATTGGACTGGTTGTCTTGATATTGTCCATATTTGCTCTGTCCTTTTTTCTATGGGTTGGGGCTGCCCTTTCTTGGCTTTTTTTGTGAGGGGTTCCCAGGCTCAAATTGTTGTGTCTTTTGTTTGAGCTTCTACTCGATTTTGACAGCATATCGGTAGGCTGCACCCAAGGATGACATGTTCAGAAATTACATTTCAGTCTGGATGTATCTATGCAGATCACTGTGATACTTGAGCATGAGATGTCATTCTGAATCTTTGATACCCATCTTGGTGCGCAAGGTATGGAATATATTTGTGAAATCTGGCACTGTTTGGTCTCTTTGTTGCCGCAGTGTGGTCCATTTAGTATACAATTCGTCATAACTTTTGACAGAGTAGTATTGTTCCTTAATAGCATCCCTGAAGGATTCCCAGGTGGTTGTGACTGTAAATAATGAGGGTTCCTCTATTTCCTTTTTCTCATAGAAATTTTCCCACCAATCTTTGACATGGGGAATAGCTTTGAGGAGTGCAAAAGTAATCTTTTCTCTATTCGAAAAGTTATGGACAGAAAAATACCCTTATAGAAAAATCAACCACTTGTCTACAGCATTTGCGTCTATCTGACCTTCAAATATAGGAATATCAAAGTTTATTTGTACCTTGAAGAGGGCGGTGCGTTCGCTCGAAGAAGATGTGTCGCTTGTTGGTAGTTGTCGAAGGATTTGCGCAAAACTATCCATCATCTCATTCCTCTGTTGTGTGAGGGATTCCTCAATCAAAAGCTTGAAAGGATCTCCTATCCCATCATATTTATTCTCTCCTACCATGAGAGGTCGCTTGGGCATGCGAGATCTTTTGTCCTCAAGAGAAACAAGCTCAAGACCCAACTCTTTGTACTCCGACCTCATTGGGGACATGCATTAAGAAGACAAGGAGCAGACTGCTCTGATACCATTGATCCAGATTTTATGAGCAGAATGAAATGAATACAGATTATTAACATGTACTTAACATAGAATAATAGAGATACAGTAAAACCGGTTTTCTATTGAATAATGAAATAAGATGAAACTGTAAAATGCAGCAAAAACAAGCTTGTTGGAATGGTGGCGGCTTATCTCTGAGAAGATATGTGATGGTTGCGCTCATTCGCAAGAAGATGATTACAATGAGGCTCTGAAGGCATTTTTACCATAAGCAGGAATTCCAAAAACCCTAGACATCCAAAAACCTAACCTTAGGAGATGAAGCGCCAAAAGTCATGTGGGCCCCGTTTGGGTAAGTTAGTGCATCAACTTCCTGGGGTCGTAACTTTTGCATACGATCTTTGTTTTAGACGTATGATGTCCCATTGGAAAGATATCATCGAGGAGATTCATTTTAGGCATAATATAGAAGGATCCTATATGTTGCAAACCTGTTTTCCCAAAAAAAAAACATCATTTAGGGCCTCAAAACGGCTTCGGAAGTGAAAACTGCTAAAAATAGTAAATTACCAAAATTGCCAGAAAATTGTTTTGAGCTAGTTGGAAAAGGTGCGTGGCCACCGATATCCACCTCGATCACATTCCCTGCACCCCAGAAATGAGTATAGATATATCTCTTTTGGAGATATGCACCTAGAAACATTAGTAGCAAAATGTAAAATGATTATCAAGGTAGATTCAAAGGTGCTTAAGGTAACAAAGTCTCAAGAAAGTGGACAGAGGCAAACTGCCTCACACAAAAAATATAATTTCTAATTTTATCATGTTATTTTACTTTGACTTCACTGATTGGACAGACTTCACTCCTTTTTGGACAACAGTTGTTTTTAGATAGAAGATTGACATATTTATTTTTGGATCATATATACATTCACATATATTTGATATTCAGGAGTCACAAGTGTAATTTTGAAATGTTTCATTTTTTGGTTGATTTTACATGTGTATGAATGATGATATTTGAATGACATGGAATACATATTTATTGATGGAGGTACAAGGGAATATTTTGAAAACTAAACAATATGGTTTTTTAGGGGGTCCCCACCTATTAGTTAATATTGATTATACTCTTATCATTATTTATTAATATTTAATTATGAGTTGTCCCTATCTAACTAAAAGTTATTTAAATAACTTATCTAAAAGTAGTCGGAACTACTCAAAACTACTTTTGGGGAATAAAAAGAGAACATGAGGGACAAGCAAAGAAGGAGAAGAGAGATAGAAGCACAAACTCTGATAAGGTTTTCTCTTGCTCTAGAGTGAGATTACATTACTACTTCATTCATTTCTGAATCACTTAAAATCTAAGAACTCCTTGTTGACAGTAGGGTATTAATGAAGGTGGAAATAAAAAGGAACAAGAAGCATTGATTGTTGACATGCTTCAGAAGGTTGATCATATATTTATGACAGTCTGTAAATTCTTATTGGATTTCTAAATTGATTTTCAATGCTAATTATGAATTTTTTACAGAGTCAAGACAGTGGCATACTGCAAAGTCAAGACACTAGTTTTCTCTGTGTGATGTAACATTCCACCTCTGAATTCTAAGTCTTATTATGATTCTTACCCATTATGGGGTATGAAAGAATTCTTTTGGTTGCATTTCATAACTGAATTGATAAAATCATTTGATTTTTCTGGAGTCTCATTTTGGACTATATGTGTAATCTTTATTTCAGATTTTTTTTTTTATGATTGTTCATAAAATTGTTATAATCAATTCTTTATTTATTTGTCATAATACAACATAAAATACAACATTAGGCCCAAGAACACATTTCTTTAGGACTAATTGATATTTTTTAAAAAGGCTATAAACATAGGGTAACAATCCCACCTATCTTGCTTTAGCCTAGCAACATTCAAAAATGTTGGTACAAGGATAGCCATTCCTTTTCATCAATAGTCCCTACATCATTAAACATGTCTTGAGAAGAGGGGCTTATGAGATCATTGACTATGATGGAAATCCTCTCTTGGAACCTCGCAATGGGATCTACCTCAAGAAGTATTATGCTTAGGCCTTCAAGTTGCATGATTCTTTGCACATAGGTGTGTTTTTGTTTTGGAATGGTGTGATTTTATTTTTGTGTGAATTGACTATCTCAGTTAGCTACTTATCATGCTTTATGATTTTCATATGTCATCGTCCTCTTAGTTTACGTAGGATATGTTTATGGTGCCAGCCGTAGTACCCAGAATATCACTTTCTCTACTTGGGTAATCCTTCGCCCACCGATAAGATTGTGAGTTCAATAGGTGTTTACCTCAGTCCTGCAACCAATAACATTGTTGAATTTAGTGTCGTCATTGAACTGTTGTCTGAGGCTCTCACCCTTGGCGTCTGTCATTTAGTCATCTGGTTGGACTCCCAACTTATGGTCTCACAGTTTAATCACACCTATAGTATCAAACATCCCATCCTCTTGCACAAGTATTTGAGGGTTCCTCTTCTTGAGTGTTACTTTGACTACATTGAGTATTGTCATGTTCTACAAGGATCTAATACATTGGTTTATTTATTGGCTAATTACATATTAGAATGACATTTGTCTCATTAAATTAAGTTTTAGCATGCATGTACATAAACATGGGTTATCAATCACATCAAGTGGACATCCATAAGTAGCATCTGAAACAAGATATATATATATCTATTGCATAGAGTGTCACATCCTTAAAAAATGAGGTGCATATACAAAATTGGGGCTCTACTGGCCTCCTGATAAAACCAATGTCGACCAGCTAATAATTGTGTCTAATACAAAATTGGGGATGCCATGGTCTATTCATGTCGATGTTGGCTACCATGGTAGCATAAAACTGCTTGAGCCACATTCCATAGAAGTCGAAGGAACGAGTGGGAAACACCTTTTGCATGCCACTGCAAGTACGGGGGCATCTCATCCTCTGGTGTGGGGGGGACTCCCATTGTCATCCCATCCAAGTTGTGTTAGACACAACCCATATCTTCGTTGTTTCCACCTCCCTCCCCCTCCAATGACTCCTCATTGTTGCTCCAACAACAATCTTGGCCCCATCCCTCTGAACACTCTGATACTACATTTGTGATAAAAATGAAATTGTGTCAATTATTTTGCACCTGCCAAAAAAATCACATATTCCAAAAAGACAAAAACATGAAAATATGAAAAACCAAAAACACTTACCCATGGGGTCCCATGCCTCACCCAGGGGGATCAGAAGCTCTGGATCCTACCTGAAATCAGTCCCGACATAAGCAAAATCATCTATATTGAAGATTCGGTGACGCCACCAAATGGTGAAACTAGTCCCGTAACGGTCTGGATGTTGTCCACCTGGTACCCTTCTCATGTACTCAACCCACAATGCCATATGTGGATATTAAGGCCTTGTCTCACCCATCACTATATGGGGCCTCAGTTGAGGCACCCGCTCCATGAAAATTTTCACCAAGAGGGAGCCATACTTGACATGGTTTTGCTTTACCTTCTTGCATCGAGACAACTACGTCTTCATGTTAGCAAAGACTCCCTCACACCAATTAAATATTGTCGGCTCCAGGCACATCAATGCCACCTGCATATTGTTCTTCATTGCTAAATACAGTCGTGTCGATCTCGCTACATGGTTTATGCAAAATAATATGGTCTTGAGTGGTAACTCTATAATATCTCATATTGGTATATTGTCGCTCGTCCAGTGGAAACCATACCAACAAAATTTCTCAATGACGTCCATCATGGAGGGATCATCTTCGCCTCATGAATAATCTACCCACCATAGTACACCCCTTCGAGGAAAACCAATACATAAATAAATATCGTCCATGTCCAATTGCAACATTTTACCCTGGATAATAAAGAATTCTTGGTTAGGGTCCCAGTACTAAAACAATTGGTGTTGTAAGTACTCATGGGATCCTAGCAGTGAACACTGTAAGAATTTCAACAACCCACAATCCCAAAGAGATTCCAAGGTAATTCCATCCCCTTAGGAAACAAAGTCATCAGCCTCATGGGCTCTCTCTTTCCACTCAATCATCTTGCCTGGTTGCCTACACACATCCAAGAAACATAAAAACAAGAAAACCGTCAGGAACAAAATTCGCCCAAAACACAGCCCGCCAAATGCAACACCAGAAACCCTCTACGCGTGGCCTATTGAGCCAGGGAAAATTCCTAGATCATCATGTGAGGACCTATAGGCATCACGTGATGAGCCGCATAACTTTTATAGACAGCCACACGACGATCCCCAAAAAATCGGTCCTCTCAGTCGCTAGTTAATTGGGCCTGCATACTGCCCATTTCCCCACTAGAATCCATGAAAAACACAAAGGAAATGAATATGGGATTTCTAGTTCTTACCTGGATCAGACAACAAGTTGAATGGTTGAGAAAATCCTCCACAATGAGATCTAGACACCTACACTTGGAGGAGGGTTTTTCTCCACAAGCTCTCTAATCACCTCTCTTTGTCAATGAAGAATGAATTTTTTACCATGGTAAGTCTTCTTTTATAGCAATTTGGGAAATGAAAGAGTCTTTTTCCACATTGAGACCAAATAAGTGGGTTTTATTTGAGATTTTTTATTTATTTTAATGTCTTTTTTAATTAAATTGACCCTGACATCTAGTTTTCACATGTTAAACAGGATTACGGTGACTTTTTTACAAACATGGAAACTTCCATTGAACTTGAGGTATGTGTTCCAAAACTAGAATGTAGGGGTAGGTTTTTCTCTGCATTCACCGTCTTACATTATTAATTGTCCATTTTTCCAACACTGTGCCTTAGGTTCAATCATGGTTGGTTGCGACATTAGCCACTCATTTTTCACATCGTAATTGGTTCGATAGTGCCTACCCTTCACGGGTGCCATATTTAGCACCCAGAATGCCATTCAATATCTGTGTTGCACTTTCCCGTAGACCCAGGAGCCCTTCTTTAGCCCCACCATGACTTGATGCTTGAACCTAATTTTCCTCTCTTCATCTGTATCCTCGCCACATCCTATGGGGGATTCCCAAAATTTTATGTTTCTTAATGGTCACCTATGCATTTGCTACCTGCATCATACATCCTACCACTACACTATTGATTGCTCAAACCCCACTTAGCACCATTGCAATATCCTTTGACCATTCATCTCTTGCATTAATTATCCTATGTTTCACATCCATCTACTCATGAAGAGAGCAATTGCTAAGAGTGGATCTCACTTGCCATTACATTTTGCATTCATCTTACTTAGGTCAGTTCCATGCACTTGGAACATAGGAGCATGATGTTAAGCCATTCATTCTCTCTAAACGAGTATCCTTTTATGTCTTTTTTGGACTCGTAAAAGGACATGAAAAAGATACTATCAAGTACATTTTTCTCCCTTTTTTTGGACTCATTAAAGGACACAAAAAAGATACATATTGAGCATAATTTTGTCTTTCTTTCGTGCTTGTTGAACCATGAAGGAGACCAAAAACATAAAAATATCAAAAAAATAGTGGGGGGGGTTTCACCATTGGTTTATTCTAAAAATGATAGCATCAATCGAATCACCCTTGAACATAGCACATGTTTGATTCATCATCATACAGTTGGCTTTTCGATTTCCTAGGATCCATCCCAGTAATATGAGTCAAAGATATTTTTATGGTTGGTTACTTTCCAGTCATCATGGAGAGTACTTCAATGCCTCATGCGTTGTTGCACTATATCCGTCTAGCTTGTGTGTCTTGCTCCCAATTCACCATTGTGTCATGTTATATGTTCAAGGGAAGTTCAAGCCTGAGTCAGTCATCTGTTGTTTTGTTGACTTTCTGAGTCGACCATCTCCATGTTAGTTATACTTAGTGATACTCTCTCTTCACATCATCTCTCGGTGTATGTTTCATGTCGATAGATGGGGGATGCATTAAGGACCTCCTTCGATGCATATCATCCTATCGAATTTAGCATATTATCTAGGACATGGATCTAGAAACCAGATAGTACCTTGAAGCTTGCAATACTCAGTAGCAGGCCTCCTTGTGATCGACAGTGGATTTACATCATTGACTCTTGATCAATTTATTCTATGAGTCTTCAACATCAGATCATCTATTCACGCTCGCTAGATTTTACTAAGTACCTTGGGGTCCATCTTCATCAATAGTGGGTCCCCTCATGTTTGTTAACGGTATACATTAGTGACCTATAATCAGATGGTTTCTACCATGATCGACATTAGCTCATATATTCACATGATGTAGATTTGTACCATCGGTATTTGAGACAAAGACGTTGGGTGCGGGGACACATCGTTCATTTACAACATCCCCTCCTAAGTTGCGATGGAGTATATAACTTATCTATGAGTACTTTGAAGACTTTGAGGACCCTTTCCTCAGTGCTCGTTCTATTCCTAATGTATATATGTTGTGGCATAGATCCACATTGTATGTTCTGGTGGCTATGATTGTATACATGACATAGACCCACATTGTATTGTCTTGTGGATACGCTCTCATTGATAACATGGATCCACCCTGTATTATTTTGTGGCCATTGTCTTGTATTTCATGTCATGGATCCATAGTGTATTTTTTGGCGGTCATGCTCTTCAGAGTCTGAGTATGTCTACCTAGGGGATGTTCTATATATGTATTCATTCTTGGTGTTTGATTGTCGGTCCTCTTTTCTCTCCGGATGTAGTTTTATCTCTCCTCACGCTGCCTCACATGGACACTATTTTATTGTAATTTGTTTAATTCATCCATTCCTTTTTTGACCTCACACATTAGTGTTACAGGAAAATCCCCCTGTGGACAAGTGGATTTCCTCTTTAACCCTAAATCTCTAGGATCAATACAGAAAGGTGCTAACTTTGGTCACTGACATCCTTTTAAACCTAGATAAGTCAATCAAATAGAGAAAAGGAAGAAGATGTACCTTTTTACGATGTTTGTCCTTGCCCAGTCCAAGTTGAGCCTTGATCCCCAAGCTCTTCAACAAGTCTTTCAATCCAATAAAAACAAATACAAAACAACTTCCTATCCTACCATGATTAATTCAAAACTAGATCTATTTATAAAAGACAAGTTCATGTAGGCATACACAATGTTTAAAGAAATAGGCCAAGCACATGTATTAATGAGAACTCGATAGCAATACTTACAGACCTTTGATGAAGTTTCAATAGCCTCTTTCATCTCTCCTTGTCCAGCCCCTTGCTCAAATAATCCACAATCAAAATGAATATGCTTTATTGATTGTCTCCCTTATGAGATCATAAGTTTGATGCCTTCAATGTCCTCCTCCTTCCTTATGAGATCACAAGTTGGGTATCTATCAATATCTCCATCCATTTCACCATGAGAAGGCCTCCTTATATAAGCTTAGAGATACCCAACCACCTTATATATTCTTGGGATAGGTTGAGGATCCTTCTCCATCAATTGTGGATCTTCCATAATATCCATCGTTGACCTCAGATTCAAATCCAACCAACTCCAGAGATGAGGGGGATTTTTCCCTGATTTTCCTCAATAGCCCAAGATTTCCTCAAACATCCCAGTGCTCCCCTAGAATGGGGCACAGAGTGTTGCAACGCTCCCCCAAAGGAGGGCAAGGAGAGTTGGCACTCCCTAACAGTGGGTAGGGGAGCGCTACCCAAAATTTCCTTAAAAAATTCCAACGCTCCCCCAGAAGGGTGCACAGAGTGCTGGAACGCTCCCCCAAAGAAGGTGAAGGAGCGTTGGCACTCCCTGACAATGGGTAGGGGAGATTTGGCATTCAAAATTCATTTTTAAGTGGGTTTTTTCATGGCAAAGGCTTTGTACTCTTCATCAAATTATTTATTCTTCTTTAACCAGTCTTTGAGGGTGTCTTCAAGTCTTCCTTGTGATGTCATTCGAGACACAACATGGGAAAGATGATTGTATGATGTCTGCGAGACTTGTAGCCAAAATGCGACACTTGCAACACTTTTAATGACGACAATAGGTCATCATTGAAATGATAAATTTTGATGTGTAACAGATTTCCCCCCAAAGTGCAAAGTTAGAAGATGTGATGACTAAAGTACTTTGTAGACTTTTTGAGAAAGGGTATGGATGCGGAGAACCTGGTAGAATCTGCACACAACCATCAAATAAATATTATGACATGTTTCAAACCCAAGGCAAGCATACCTATGCTTGGGTGATAAAGACTTGCAAGGTATGGTCACCATAAGATACACTGCGGATCCATAATTATATTAACAAAAAGGTATAGCCACCCAAGATACAATGTGGATCTATACTTCCATGACATGAACCGATTATAGCCACAAAAAATACACAGTGGTTCTATGAGACGACAAGACATGGCCACGGACCAATACAAAGTGGATCTATGTGATAGTATACGTGTCAATATTCAAGAGAAACTTCGTCGCAACCTGGGCAAAGTACATATCGGAGTGATCACTCAACCCAGGGTCTTCTTACCGATCTCAATGTAGTATGAGTCTAACCATGTGAATAGATGTCCTGATGTCGAACATGGCAAAAACCACTTGATTACCGGTCAATGAGGTAAACCGTTAACAAGTTTTGATCTCAATGATTCCCAAGGTACCCTAGTACATTCCAGCGAATGTGAATAAATGAACTGATGTCAAACATCCGTGGAATCATCTGATCAGAGGTCAATGATGTAAACCCACTGTCAGAAGCGAGGAGGCCTGCCATTGAGGCATGCAGGTCCCAAGGTACTAACTCGTTTCTAATTCTAGTTCCCGGATGATATGTTGAAGTTGACAGGAATAGACTCGTCGCAGGAGGGCCTTAATGTATCCCCCATAAATTACATGAAACTGACATAGAGATGTGAATTGGTATATCAAATGAACATGGACTGACATGGGTATTGAAAAGGGATATTTTTTATGGTTGACTCTCGAGGCAGATACTTCCCTTGAACACTGAGGCACAATAGCAGAAACATGGCATGGACCAAAACATGATGATGCAATGGACACTATGACTTTCGTCGGGGACCCAAAGAAGTAAAGAAACTCAGAGGATTGGTTTAGTGCAAAGTTTCATCAGATTAAAATGTATGCAAAGACAAAGTGTCGTGTTCAAGGGTGACCGTAAGAGTGACCTATAATGTTCCCAAAAACTACTTGGCTTGCTTCCTTCAATTTTTTCCCCCATCCAGATAGATGAGTACCTCTTTTTGATTTAACGAGATCGAGGAGGATAACACATGCTCAATATAACTCACCTTCGGTAAGTCCCTCTTCCTTTTATTAACGAACTGGAAGAAGTAAGGGTTTAGTCCCATATGGGCCCTTCAATGTATGATTTTTTTAACGAGTACAGAGAAGGTAAACTTGGTGATTTTTCATGTTTAGAGAGTCTGAAAAGAACCTAAAGACGACTCCAAGGTTGTCCTTTTTCATAATTTTAGTCTCGCAAGGCCGAAAAAGAGATAAACTACCACTCACAAGATGCCCCTTCAAACCTTTTAACGAGTGTGACAGGAAGCAAGATCACTCGGCAATATTTCCATGTTTAGAGAGTCTGAAAAGAGATTAAAGGAGACTCCAGGGGGTTCCTTTTTCGTATAACCTTTACGAGTCTGAAAAAGTGAAAAAAGTATACCCGGTTACACTCTCATGTATTTATGAGCACGAGAAAGAACAAAGACTAAGCTCGATATTGGTTTCATTTTTACACAAGCTTGAAACAAAATTTAACATATGCTTGTAAATTTCCAACGTAATTTCCAAAGGTTGGGATACCCATGGATGGTCGGTACTATGCCCCCAGTTTGAAAAGCTAGTGGAATAACTCTAGATAGGTAATCAAAGTTTGGTGACATGCCCCCCAAGCTTCAAATCATTCACCGACTGTGAGGTTGTCACCAATTTCTGTACTAGATGGAGAAAAAGGATACAGGTGGATGAAAAGAAGGTTCAAATACGAGACCTAACGAAAGACTTGACTTGGTATGAGAGGTGATTGTTTCTTTTTTTAACGAGATTGACATGGGAAAAATAACTATGCTCAAGGATTTGGGTTCAATCCCCATATTTTTGTTTCATTTTTTAACGATCTTGCCATGGAGAAACGAAACTATGCTCATGACCTCTGTTTCATTTTTTAACGAGTGTGCCACAGAGAAGAGAAATTGTGCTCATGACCTATGTTTCATTTTTCAACGATCTTTCCACAGAGAAGCGAAACTATGCTCGTGACTTCTTCTTGATCATGGTTTCCAAGAGGATAATGCTCTAGAAGGAAACCATGTCAAGGGAAAAAACTCAGTCATGGATTCCAAGAGATCTTCACTGGATGGAAGAACAATGCTCTAGAAGGAACACATGTTGAGGGACGCAACAAGGGTAAGACGATCAGGCTCCAAAAGCCCTACCTAAGAGATCACCATGTCAACTACCGGATCTAATTCATCAGAAGTTGAAGTCATGGGAGACAACGCCACATAATTGACATGTGGCAGGGGTGATACCGACTACATATAAGACCCGTTTAGGGAGGTCATTGGGTTTATGGTCAATTCAGGGCCAACGCATGAAAGTTAATCAATAGCCACAATTTTTCCATCATGAGTGAAATATATCAGACGAAAAAAAGTGGACACAATATCTTTCATGGCATAGACATAATCTCGTCCAAGGAGTAAATCAAAATCCAAGGGGTCATGGACTACCATAACATCAATAAAGACAGTTTTCCCTCCCAAAGTTACGAGCAAATGGGGAAGGATCCCTAAAGGGTGATTGGTTCTTCTGTTAAAAGAGAACAGAGTCTAGGTAACCGACACAAGCTAAGGATAACCCAAATATTGCCAAGTAATAGAGGACAAAATACTAACTGATGAACCTTCATCTATCAGTGCATGAGGAACGTCCCGACCACAAACATGTATTGTAATCTTGAAATGAATGTGAGAGGGAAGACGAGGTCCATTTAGCACACCCCAATCAAAGAGGATGGCCTCATTACTTGGAGGGAATTTTGCGGGAGAAGGAGGAATTCCCCCCAGCACGGTAGATTCTGTATCAACGAGATAAATGTGGGAAGAATCAAGTTTACTCTCTAACGGGAGAGTAGGATCAACTGATAATGGCATCAAATCGACCACTTGGGTTTCATTATCCAAGGGGAGAATGGGGTCGACAAGTGGAAACAGATCGACTGCTTGGGTTGCAATCTCTAACAGGAAAGAGGAATCAACCGAACATGGGATCAGATCAACCACTTTGTCAACTGGTTCAACTAAGGACATGACCAGATTGACAACATGATCAACCAGACTGACCGATGAAGGGACCGGAGAAACCACTTTGGCACTCGTCAGAGGAGGAGTGGGATTAACCACGTTGGCACTCTTCAGATGAAGGGTGGGATTGACCATGTTGGCACTCTTCAGATGAAGGGTGGGACTGACCAAAGACAGGAATAGATCAGTCACTTGGTGTTGTTTGGAAATAATACCCTACGGACTAGCAAACTAGGGTCTGATTTGCATGCAGATTTTGACCTTAAAGAAATGACCTTTTAACCTACCACCCAAAACTTAAACCCCTCTTTCAAGACACATGCATGGAAAGGAACTACTAACGTTTTTTACTGAAGTTTGGTGTAAATTCTCTATTGCGCTTTGCCCTCTTCCTTGCACTGCTCCTTCCAAAGTTAACCTACAATCAAGACAAAACACTACGCATGCATGCTATTTTTCTACTTGAGGGTTAGAAATTAAGCATAAATTACACAAATCATAGATAACTCATGCATTGGGACGGGAAAAGTATTCTTTTATTATTTTCAAAATGAATCAACTTACAATCAAAGTCGAGACCAGCCACCGCTCCTTGATCCCGATCCTGGGCTCCTCCTCTTCTTTGTCCTCCAACTGCTTTGCGTTAATTCTCCTTAGGCTTGAGGAAAGGCTAAAGGGTTGGGACAAATGGATTTGGCAATTGGGTAGAGTTTCTTCGCTATATTTTTCCTCTTCCAAATAGTACCCCTACCCCTTCTTTTATAGGCTAGAAGGAGCTAGGGTTTTGGACGAACTCTCAGCCATGCATGGCCGGGACTTTCAGTTAACTGACCCATAGATTTTTGTCCCGTCGGCAAATTTCTTGTTTTTGTGCTTTGTTAGGTAAATGCAGGCTGTAGTAGGCCTGCCAGCATTCACCCACGTGCAGTAGTGGGTTAGGGCACGTGTACCTTTACCCAAAAGGATTTTTAAAGAGGTTTCTCAGCATATGTTTTGGCAATGAAGGGCAATGAGTTAGCCTGATGCTAGGTAAGCATGTATGGTGCAATTTAGGGTTATAATAGATGCCCCCTAATGTGTGAGGTCAGAAGAGCATCTGATGGTCGAAATACATTACCAATTCTTTACCAATCTATACTGATATGTTGACTGAGTGAGCCCAAGAATTAGGAATCAGGAGGTGTCGTCTGCAAAATAACAAATGTCTCACCGAGGCGGGCATACCCATGCTTGGAATAAAATAGAACCATGGATACCAATCAAATACACTATAGATCCATGTCAAATAACTATAAAGAGTAGCCGCGAATAATGCACAGCAGAGCTACATCTCGAAATCAGAAAGATATACATATAAAGTATCCATCTCCCAGAAGTTGATTCGGCCTGATGGTTGTACTTCAGAGCTCGAGCAACAACTTCAAAATCTTCTAAACTCAGGTAGGAGTGTAATATGAGTGTACG
>ML823430.1:175844-186272 GCA_009831015.1 Picea engelmannii
AATTCAAAGAGTTTTAGGGTTTTAATAAATTATTAATTAAAACCCTAAAACCCTTTTATGACGTTTTTACCTGAAACACAGGTTTTAGACTAGTTTCAGGACTAGCCACAAACCCTATTTTCCATGGAGTGTAACTCCAAAAATACAATGACCCACAAGCTAGATTTTTATCACAACTACTTGGATATGTTTCCTCAACGACCTCCCAATTTCACGGTCTAAATCATTCTAGAAAAAAAATGATTTCGAAAATGGTGAGATGACCTGGAAATAACATACCTTACAAAGCATCATCAAAAGAATTTATCCTCCCTTGAATTTTGTCCCTCTTTACTTCACCTTCCCTCTTAAATTTATCTTAGATATCCTCTGGTTACCTCAGTCACTTGTAGATATTCAATATTCTCAAGTGTGATTAAAAATGAGAGACCCTTGCCTCTTATTAATACTTTCATGTAGCTTCCTCAAGGGGTTATCTTCTAACCATCTTAACCCATTTTCCTTATTTTAGGGATAACCCACTTCTAACCACTTGTCCATTTAGTAATTTCTCCATTAACTTTATTATTTAAATAATTTCTTTCATATCCACTTTGACTTATAGTACACTCATCACTTCACTTTATTATTTAAATTACCTTCTAACCATCTTAACCCACTTTCCTTATTTTAGGGCTAACCCACTTCTAACCCCTTGTCCACTTAGTAATTTCTCCATTAACTTTATTATTTAAATAATTTCTTTTGTATCCACTTTGAMTTATAGTACACTCATCACTTCACTTTATTATTTAAATAATTTCTTCTTTGCAACCACTTTGACTACTTTGACCTTTTGGGGCTTCTAGACGACTCGTGAGGGTTCTCCAACTTCACATGGCCATAACTCTCTAACCGTGAGGATTTATGTGATGTTCCACATACCACCAAAAATTGAATGACATGTACTATCCATATAGAATAATCTTACCTTCAAATATATCAAAACTCATATCATTATCCATAAAACAAACTTAGGTCCATTACTCAAACCATTGTGCTACCAGAATTCACTACCAGACTTTCTTCAAGGGTTTACATCAATGAAAACCAACCCAATTAATCAACAACATATCCAAAATTTGGACTATGAAAAAATCCATTTCAAATGAAAAGCATTCCATGAATATGGACACTTTGTAAAAGACTGCAAAAAATCATCCCCGCAAGCCCTTACCACCCAAGATCCAAAAGAACAGTGGCAAATGGTAAAGAAGAAAATGACGGGTGGGAAGACTCCTCGCTCTTTCCAAAATTCTTATTCTCCTTCGCTCCCATCTACTGGCCCTAGTACATTTACGCCCTCTATTCAGCCTGTCTCTTTAGTTTCCCCTCCCTTCGCTCTTCCCCCAACTCTATCCTCCCCCCAATGGCTTCGACCCCCCAAGAGGATAACCCCTTCATTATCTCCCCCAACTCCTTTGAAGTCCTATCCCATCCCATTATTTCCTTTGTTGAAGTCATTTCCCCCTTTGTCAGACCCTAGGCTCTTCTTTTCCTCCAAGATCCCCCTCGCTTATTCCTCCTTCCCCAATCATGCTGGTTGCTTCTCAGGAATTCCAATCCTCGGCTCTTGATCAATGTTGGGTATGTGTTATATTCTTTTTTATTTCTGGGATGACATATTTCTGGGACGACATATTACCGGGACGACTTATTTCCGGGACCACATGATATTAGGTGGTTTTTCGGCACATGGTTTTTTGCCGATGGTTTTCTATTTCCGGTTAAGGAATTAGGGTTTTGGACTAATCCAGGTCATTGGGTTAGGGTTTTGGATTTTGTTGGCTCCTATATGTATATTGTATTGTAAACAATGTAACACAATGTATGAATATAATATATGTTGGTTTTCCCGGTTTGGGTTTCCAGGTGAAAAATCTCTGTGTAATGTTTGTATTTTCCATTGTGTATTTTCTGTTCTTTTCTGAATATCAGTTTGCAGTAGGTATTGTACAAGGTTAGAATTTACAATCAAGAGTCCTCTAAGTATTAGGAAGAAATAGACTCTAAACAAAATCATCCTTCTATAGTAATAACAAGAAGACAGGCTCAGTCAACCTCTAGTGATCAAGAATATTAAGGGTTGGAAGATAAGCAAAATAAAAGAATAGGGAGAAGGACAGCCAAGTAAATCCGAGAAGTGGAAGCAAATAAAGATAAAATGATGGGGGTTCAGACCACAAAAATATTTTATAAACTTAAAAGGAAACCCTGGAAAAATAAGTGGGTAAAGCTCCCAGAAAGGGGGCAGCAGTCAACCTTCACAAGGTAAATAATGAAGATTGTCTCCTGGAACTACAGAGGACTTGGTAGAAAATTCAAAGTAGAAGCAATGAAGGATTTAATTAAAAAGGAAAATCCCAAGGTCTTATTCATCAAGGAGACCAAACTTTCTAACGCTGAGATGCTCAGTATAAACAAACAATTTTGGGTCAATAGTGCAAGAATAGAAGTAAGCTCCAGGGAAGCCTCTAGAGGTCTAGGAATATTTTGGAACCCTCAAGATACAAAAGTAGACCTTGTGGAAAAAACCCAGCAATGGATTCTTGTAGATCTCAAATGTAAAATCACAAATAACAACTATAAAATTTAATGTCTACACTCTTTCCCTCCCAAGGGAAAGAATAGCATGCTGGAACGAGCTTAAACTAACAGGATCACCTTTAGACTTGAGGAACATTATTGTAGCAGGAGATCTTAATATTGTTTTGATGCAGGCAAAGAAGAGAGGGGAAAACCCAATTCGTGATCTTCTAAGAGAATTCATGGAAGATCTTATTTTAGATTGGGATCTCTTCGATGTCAAACCCCATATAGGAAATTATACATGGTCCAATAAAAGACTAGGGAAGCACCATATTGTTCCCATGCCTGGTAGATTTCTTATCCATAGCAGCTTCCTAGAAAAGAATCCAGATATCAGCTCAAAAAAATTTCCCTTGGTTGCTTTTGATCATAAACCTATAAGCCTAGCTCTAGAAAAGGGAAAGAACTTTGGACCCATACCTTTTCATTTCAACCCCCTCTGGTTGCATAATGAAGAAGCTATGGATCCAATAAAGAAGGCTTGGTCGGAAATAGTGGAATGTTCTCCTACATTTATCCTTGAATCCAAGTTATAGAAAGGCCAAAAAATCTCTTAAAAGATGGGAAAAACCCACTTATGAAGAACCTAAAAACAAGAAAATAAAGCTTAAAAATGAGCTAATGGAAATTCAGAAAAGAATAGAGGAAGAAGACTATACTCATGATCTCCACTTGCAAGATCAAAAATTATGTAAAGGCATGCATCGATGCAATAGAAGAGAAGAAAAACATTGGAGATTGAAGTCCAGAAGCCTTTGGTTCCAATCGGGCGAAAAAAATTCTTCCTTCTTTCACAACCAAGTCAAGGATAGACAGATAATAAACTCTATCATTATAGATTATGCAGCAATTAAAAGAGAGGTTATCTTGCACTTCCAGGCATTGTTGACGGAAGATGAAGATCAAGACTCCCAGTTCAACTCCACTCTATTACAAGAAATCCCTCCTCTAATATCTAATGAAGATAACCAAGCCCTTCTAAAAGAAATAGAAGAGGAGGAAGTTTATCAGGCAGTTTGGGGTCTGGAGCCTGACAAAGCCCCAAGACCTGATGGGTTCTCTATCTCCTTCTTCCGAAGTTGTTGGGAAATTGTCAAAAATTATTTGTGCAAAATGTTGTCTTGGTCCAAACTTTGTTGCAAAGTAGGAGGAGCCACCAAGTCCTCTTTCTTAGATTTGATTCCAAAAGAAACTAATCCTTCCATTTTTTCCAAATTTAGACCAATTTCCCTTTGTAACTCTTCCTATAAGATTCTCACCAAACTAATCGCAAACAAACTTAAATATATCCTACCCAAAATAATTTTGGAAAATCAAGCGGGATTCCTGCAAAAAAGGCAGATCTTGGATAACATTCTCCTAGTTCAGGAGGTTTTCCACTCAAGCAAGCTAAGAAAAGATAGTGTTATGGTGGTCAAGTTGGATATGTCGAACGTGTTTGACAGGGTACACTACTCCTTCCTTTTCTCAATTATGAAGAAATGTGGTTTTGCTAACGCTTTTATTTCTTGGATAAGTGCTTGCATAAAAGGCTCTTGGATAGTAACCCTCATCAATGGAAGACCTGGGGACTTTTTCCAAAGCAGCGAAGGTTTAAGGAAAGGATGTTCATTCTCTCCCCTCCTTTATATGATTATGGTTGATTCTCTACGAAGAAAGTTGGAAGCAGAAAGACAAAGTGATAAACTTCCATGGATCTCAATAGTTAGACAAATTAAGGAGATCAACCACTCACAATTTTTAGATGACATCTTATTTCTGGGATGTTCTTATGTTGTTCTCGCCGATAGATTCAAACAAATATTGTTCCAATATCTAATAGCATCCGGGGGGGCAGTAAATAACAGAAAATGTTGGATATACGGTTTGAACATTACAGAAAGAAGACTTAGAACTTTGGTTGCAAAACTCAAATTTAATTACTCCTCCAACTGGATATCTTTCACTTACCTCTAGGTCCCAATTTTCCAATCCAAATCAAGAGAAATACACTTGAAAAATATCATAGATAAGATAAGGAAGAAGATGAATCAATGGGGAGAAAAGTGGTTAACCCTAGCAGGAAGAGTTGTCTTACTTAAATATGTTCTCTCCTCGATGGAAATATATCATATCTAAATCCTTTTAGATCTAAGAAGCATACACCAAGGGTTGAACACACTTCTAAGATAATTCTTATGGCAAGGAGGGAAATCCAACACGAAAAAAATTCATCTCATCAAATGGGGAACTGTAACATCTCCTTATGATCACGGCGGGGTTTCTATAAGAGACTCGTTTCTTCTGAACAAGCCACTAGGAGCAAAGATATTATGGAGATTGGTGTCTAGAAGGAAGTCCTGGTGGAAAAATATCCTTTTAAAGAAACATATTTCGGGGACTAGACAAATATGCCTAGATAAGGAGCATACCCTAAAGAACAACTCCCTCATTTGGAACCTGTGCAAGGAACCTATGCCTTTAATATTGAAGCATTTAACTTGGATCCGTGGGAAAGGAAATCACATCAAAATATGGGAGGAAGGCATAATGGGAGAAACTCCATTGGTTTTAAGAGATGATATGTCCCCGCTCAGAATCTGGATGTATGGGAACAATATAATCTATCTCTCGGACATATCTACTTGGGATTCAGATGGAACCTGGAAAGGATGGAGATGCTCCATCCTTCCTGAAGGTCTGCATGGTTTGTGGAGACAACTAGCATCCCTCCTTCATGGAAAATCCCCTCACTCCTTATCTTCCTGGCACAATCGATGTTGGGGTGTGAAATGAGGAGAGTACACTATAAATTTGGATTCTAGTACCAACTGCAACAGTCACCCCTCCCCCTGAAAGAGCCTCTTTGGAACGCTATCTGGAAAAGCAAATCCATCCCAAAAGTAAAAGTGTTTAGCTGGGTCCTCTACCACAAAATAATTTTAACATCAGAAAATCTCGTAAAAGGGGGAATAGAAGGACCTTTCAGGTGTGTTCTTTGCAAGCAAAGAGATGAATCAATCATCCACCTCTTCAATGAATGTGATTTCATCCATGAAATATGGGGAATTCTTCTAACATGACTGGTGAACACTCCCCTAAGTCTCTCTAGTATCAATGAAGCATATTATGTGTGGCACAAAAGATATATGGGGAGCTTTTCAGGAAACCCTTATTGAAACAGGCATGGGCCATTTTTCCTTTCTACGTAATCTAGAAAACTTAGCTAGCCAAAAAGAAGGAAATATTCAACAATGAAGCCACGTAGCCTCAAAGAGTTGTTTCACAGGCATGGGGGTTAATGATCGAAATAATTGAAGTAAGAGGAAAATCGAAGAAGGTACTCTCTAATCTGGAGGCTCAAGAGCGGACTTGGTTAATTATTTTTTTGAACAACAATGGTAATAGGAATTACAAAGCAGTTGAAGCGATAGGTCCTCCTCGTTGGAAACTCAAAATTCCAGATGGTGACCTCGAAGCCTGGATGAAAGAAAGAAACCAATATGTCCTTTTATTTGATGGATCCTCGAAAGGAAATCCAGGGGTGGAAGGAGCAGGTGGGTGTTGTTCAACCCTCGGAGGAACAGAGGTAATCAGTTACTCCTGGGGACTAGGAAACACAACCAATAATCATGTAGAGACTCTCGCAACTTGGAAAGGTATGGAGCTAGCAAAGGAAAGAGAGATAAAAAAAAAACTTAACCATGGTAGGAGATTCTTCTCTTACAATTCAAATCATATATCGACAAAGCCTCCCAAGCAACATTATCCTTAGTCAAATAATTAAAAGGATCCTTGATCTCAAAGAAACCATGGAGACCTTCAATGTCTTTCATGTTCTTAGAAATCAAAATATGAAAGAAGATCATCAAGCAAACTTAGCTTGCATATTGGAAGAAGGGTATATTCTCTTACGGGAGTGATTTTGGAAGGACCTGATTCCTTAGATCAGGCATCACCCTCCATGTGTCACATGATCTTCACCACACTTTATGCATCTATGGAAACCGTTGCAATCCGCACAGTTGTCGCTTCTATATAGTGTGTCGTTGGGTTGTTAACACATGAATATTTATGGTGGCTCAGAGGAATATGATAACAAAGAGGATCCCACGGTGAACCAGACACACCTCCTGATGGACGATCCTCAAGGAAGCATTCATCAGTCAACTACTCCATAAATTTAGCAGAATAGGAGGAACCAAGAAAATTCTCAGGTTATTAGTGATTAGAAATGCAATGTAAATTTTGGTTTTTGGGCAGTAGTTTTGTTAGAATCTACAGTAGCCATTATGCCCATTTTTTCAATTGTTAATCCTTAAGACAGATTTATGCCTCTAGCATATTATGTAAAAGGATGAATCAGGCTCTTGAGACAAAACTTTTGGAAAATTTTAAATCTTTGGAGGTTGGACGATCTGGCCGCAACCTCCAATTTTATTTTTAATACAAATCAGTATTTGTTTATGTAAAAAAAAAAGTATTTCTAGTGATTGCATGAGGCTATTTATTTATTGGGTAGAATATAGGGTCGTGGATGTCCCTCATCTATTGGCTAAAAAATTACATTATTCCCTTGAAGAAAGTAAAAAAACAAAAGATTAAGTTCAGTTCCCTAGGAACACTACAGAAAATTATTGATTTATATTGACCTGGTGTTCAAACGAGCCCTCTTAAAACTTACATTAGGAGATCAAAAACAAATATAACCATTGAGGAAGTACCTAAATAAACTCTAGTTGATGGTGTGGAAATATGTTATAATACAATTTACCAAGATGAAGTTAATGTTGTCAAGGATTTAAGAGACCTACATGAATCTACGAATGAAGCTAAGGAGCATGGAGGTTTAGACAATTATATGGAAACAGGCAGTGATGATTTTTATAATACTTTAGAAAGTATAATTAAAATAATTCATCCTAAAATGACAGTACTTGAGTATAATGTCCCTATTATGGGCATTGATTCTACCTCTCCAACTTCAACTATGCACAGTCCAACATAATTTTGTTATGACAAATTCATTTTCTCATTATTTGATAGAATGATGCATGGAAAACATGTTGCAATGGAGTATTATTCCTCTCTAAACATCTGAAAGGAAAAGTGCCAACTAAAGGAAAAGGATATTATTGAATGCATGAAGAAGATTGCATATATGCAATCAACAATTGTGCAACAAGCACGAGAATAAAACTGAACAATAACATCAAAGATCATGTTATCGATGGATTAAATAGGGAGGTATCCAGAATTCAAGAGGGATATCTAAGGGAAATTGATAGTCTCAAGGCATTGTTCCAATAAAGTAAAGATACATATCAAAACACTATTAGAAAACTTACATAGGACTTGAGAAGAAGACCGGAAGTTTTCAATATACCTCCATTGCAAACTGCATGTAATTCGGTCGTGGATGAATTAAATAAGATGTTGAAGGACAAAGAGACATTTATTGAAATTTTAAAAGATGAATTTGAAAATAAAGTGAAAGAGGAACATCAAAAGTATAAACCATAGGTTGAAGAATATAACAACACGGTGACTAGTTTGAGGAAACAAATGGTTACGCAAGGTAATAAGTTGAAAGAGATACATATTGCAATTGTCAGTGCAAAAGCAAAGATTAGAGAACTTGAAAAGGAAATAGAAAGGCATGGTAAATAAGGTGGTGAGGGTCGAGATAAAGGTAAAAGTCAGGGTATGGGTAAGGGAAAAGGTAAAATTCAGGGTAGTATAACAAAAGAGAATATTACAAAACTTGAAAAGGAAATAGAAAGTCATACTAAAGAAGGTGTCGAGGGTCAGGATAAAGGTAAAAGTTAGGGTATGGGTAATGGTAAAGGTAAAAATTAGGGTAGTCCACAAAAACAATTGCCTTCAATTGACTTGGAAAAGTCCCTACAAACACAAGATAAGAGATCTCGGGAAGTTCTCTCATTAAGTAGTGCTCTATTTGATCTCTATGCCACATCACCAATGATTGAATCATTGAAGGTGAAGGTACTTGAGAGAGAGGAAAATATTAAAGACATCAATAATGAACTCTTGAAGAACCGAAAGGCACATCATTTGGGATGTGACATGGAGATACAAAACTTGAAATCCCAAATTGCTTATTTGCAATAGAAAATATAGAGTACCATAGTAATTGAGGTGATGCCAATTTTGTCTACTACATCAGAGAAACAATATTTGAGGGAGCAAAAGCTTGAGATTTAAGTAGAAAAACTCAAAGGTAAATTGGTTGAATATCGATCCCAACTAAAATCAGAAAAGGAAGAACTTGAAAGGAATAAACATGAACATTTGGAGAAGTATAAGAAGAATGTGGAAATGTTGAAAAAACAAGAAGAAGATAAAAGGAAATTGCAAGAGACATTGCAAAATTATGCAAAGAAAGTTAAATATCTAGATAAACAATTACAACATGTGCATGTTGCAGCTCCAAAACAATCAGAAGCCTCTACAAAAGCAAAGAGACGCTCCATTGATTTTTCTTCATCTCAAGAGCATGGATTGCAAAAACCTACCAAGCAACCTAAAGTAGTTACATAATAGCATTTGTTTATATAGGGTGTACTCTATGTAAATACATTTAAATATGTAATATATATCATTATTTTGGCAGTTTATTGACAATGTATTTTATTTTATGCAGTTAATGAATTCAAGGCCATTTATAGTGTTCATTTTAATTTGTGTTAACGTATATTTTTTAATGACAGAAAATTAATTATACTCCATTGATAGTTTTGATTTTATTTGGTCTTAATGGACATATGTGATTGTAAATTGATCAAATTTTCTCTCAAAAGTTCATATTTTGATTGCAAAAATGAAAATTACATTTTAAAAATGCATGTCGACTGATAAAATAGCTCATTGCTACTTGAAATTGAAATTTGGTAAAGGGTTGAAATATACAATGGTTTGTGGTTATAAACATGTATGAGTGTGTATAGTTACATATCAAATCATGTAATACTTTAAAAGTTGTTTGAGATTGAGTTATACACATATACACCACCATTCTCATCTTGTTTGCAAGATGTTTGAGTAGAACATAAGTAGTTTCTTATACTTGACATATTGATATAACAATGGTAATTGCATAGATTTATCTTTGGTGTTATGAATAAGAAACATATATGTATCAAATATGAATAATGATTGTAAAACAATAACTGTGCATGCAAATTACAATACAAACACAGGCTATAAATGCAACATCTGCAACATTTGCCCAATTTCCTCCACAGTGGTAATTGTCATACCATGACTATTCATCATCCAATATATAGATAAAATATATAATATATTGGATGATGAATAGTCATGGTATGACAATTACCATTGTGGAGGAAATTGGGCAGATGTTGCATTTGTAGCTTGTGTTTGTATTGTAATTTGCATGCACAGTTATATATATATATATATATATATATATTCCAAAGATTGCATATTTAAAAACATACATAGTCTTAAACCCTAATATGAAATCAATCTTGCATAAATACCATACCAGGTATGTTCATATACAACAACAGTCCACAACCACAATATTTCACTTATGGTATCATTAATCTATCATCTATCACTATAAAGCATTTCAAAGTTGTATGTGTAAAAATATATATTAGTTCATGCATGTAATCCCAAACCAAAATGTATATTTCACCCTACATCAATGTAATGATCCCAAGCCAAATTCTTTCTTGGAATCACTAACTACTACTAATTTATTGAGTTTTTAAGTGCATACAAGATTCATCAACACATGGAGATCACAATATATTCAAGATGTAGAAGCACAAG
>ML823430.1:187226-206957 GCA_009831015.1 Picea engelmannii
TTCCCTTTCTTAAGTCAACTTAAAAATATAACTTTTAACTTCTTGACTTTCCCCCCTTCAGTGTGAGACTATGACCTAGTGGGGGTGCCCAGGCCACTGAGTCTCCTCATCACCTCTCTAAGAGGTGGGGGACATTACAATCAAATTATGGGGACACAACAACATATATACAGCCTGCATTTTTCCTTAACATGGCGTGCATTTTCCTCAATGCCTTGTTTTCATGAAATTTCATATTGATGTTGTGCATAATGTGCACAGTTCATCTAAGTATATGAATTTTCCCTAAAATTGTGATTTCAGGAAGATATAATTAAAATCCTAACACAAGGATTTCATTTTTCACTCCAGGGTATGTTCAAACTTCATATTCGACAACAATCCGCAACCACAATATTTCACTTGTGGAATCATTAATCTAGCATATATCACTATAAAGAATTTTAGAGTTGTATATGTAACAATACATATTATTTCATGCATGTAACCCCAAACCAAAATGTATATTTCACTCTACACCAAATTCTAAGGGCACAACAACATATATACAACCTACCTTTTTCCCTAACAGGGCGTGCATTTTCCTCAATGCCTTGTTTTCATGAAATTTCATAAGGATGGTATTAATAATGTGCCTAATTCATATAAAGATACAAATTTTCCCTAACGGTATGATTTCATGATGTTATCATGCAAATCCTAACACAAGGCTTGTATATTTCACTCAAGGGCGTGCATTTTACAACATCCCATGTTTTCATGCAAAAAACACATAATTTCCATTTTTAGCATGAATTTTATTCTTAAGGAATACATATATGATATTAATGAATGCATTACTCAATGTCCTATATATCCATCATTTCATCATACAAAATTCACCACTAGGTGTGCATTTCCCTTAAGCTAGAGTGCATTTTAGGAAGACCAATTCAAACAATTTGCCCTCTTTGTCTTACAAGACAATTTTTGGTATTTTTGCACATCAAGGGTTTTAAGTTTCCAATTGCATAAACAAAGGTATAGATATATGTACGACTCTTATACAACTCTGTAACTTGTAATGTTTCCTATAATATTGACCTATTCCTTCTATAAGACAAATTTTGGTCTTTTTGCATAACAAAGGGTTTTATTTCTCTAAATTCACAAGAAAAGGTATATGTAGATGTAAAAAGATAAATTACAAACTCTCGACCAACTTGAATCAATCAATTTGGAAGTGAACAAACTCTATATTTTCTATGATTTATTCTCTTTAAAGTATTTTCTTATATGGGTTGATTATGTGTTGTTAATGTATATGTTGATTTCTATGTATCATTTGTTAGTTAGAAGTCATTGACCTTGATTTCTATCATAACCCACCATCATGTGATTCATCAAAAGGTCATGAATATTTGTGTGAAGAAATCATCCTTTTTGGAGTGTAAATGCACTCCTAATTGTAGAAAAATGTGAAAACTATTGTAATTATCAATTTACAACTTAAATATTAAATTATGGAGGCTTATCAAACTTTGGGCATGCAATTTCCTCTAGCCAACTTTAACAAATTGGCCCTTCGGTTTTATAAGACAATTTTTAGACTTTATGCACATCAGGTAGGTGCTTGTCTGAAACTTCCAATACAAGGCTATATGCAGCTATAAAATCACAAATTACACCTTTTTCAAATTGAACCAATCGATTTGGGTCAACATTGGGCAATTTTGACTTCATATTTACATGAAATCCTAAATCTAGGTGCATTAAATCCACCTATCATGTTCTTAAATTGCACTTTAGATAACATGGGTAAATTTATCATATATATAAATCCATATTAAAACTTATAAAACAATTTGTGGAGCTATAGGGAAGCTTGGGTGTGAATTTTAATTTGGTCACTTATTACGGTTACGATCTTCCAAATTACAAGGCAAACTTTGCCTCCTCTACACATTTTTTAACTTGCAAATGCAAAATTAACAACATGAATAGGCCTAATATGATAATCCACACCCCCGACAACTTTCACAACTCAAATATAAGGTATAACAAAACCTTGGCTTACTTTTTACAAATAGGTTGGGCATTTTTATGGTTTTACTAGGCATCTCTTTCCTATTTTTGCACAAGAGAGTCTTTTATGATTGAAAATGAAAAACTGAGTATATAGGCTTACGCAAATTGACTTAACAAATCATTTACAATTTCAACCACTCAAATTGAATGAGTTTTAAGACCTAGGTGTGTGTTTTAGTATAGTTTGGTATGCATTTTGCACCAAGGAAAAATTTACACCAATACAAAATTTGCCCTCTTTGTTCTATAAGATTATTTTTTGTCTTTTTGCATGACAAAGGATTTTAAGTTTCAAATTGCACAAACAAAGGTATAGACATATGTACTAATTTTCTACAACCCTGTAACTTGTAATATTTCATGTAATATTGACCTCCTCATTCTATAAAATAGTTATTGGTATCTTTGCATAGAAAAAGGTTTTATTTCTCTAAATGCACAAGCAAATGTATATGCAGATGTAAAAAGATAAATTACAGACTCTTGACCAACCTGAATCAATCAATTTGGAGGTGAACAAACTCTATATTTTCTATGATTTACTCTCTTTAAAATATTTTTTTTATGGGTTAATTATGTGTTGTTAATTTTTATGTCATTTTCTATGTATAATTGGTTGGTTAGAAGTCATTGACTTTGAATTCTCTCATAACCCACAATCCCTCGATTCATCAAAAGGTTATGAATTGTTGTGAATAGAAATCATCCTTATTGGAGTGTAAATGCACTCATAATTGTAAAAACATGTTAAAAATATTGTAATAATCAATTTACAACTTAAATATTAAATTATGGAAGCTTATCCAACTTTGGGTGTGCACTTTCCTATAGCCAACTTTACACACTTTAGGTAGTTTTTTGTCTAAAAGTGCCAATATAAGGCTATATGCAGGTGTAAAATCACAAATTACGCATTATTCAAGTTCAACCACTCAATTTGGATCAATCTTGAGACTAGGGCATGCATTTTACTCTAAGGCAGGTTTGACTTTAGTTTTACATGAAATCTCAAATCTAGGTGCATGAAATCAACCCCTCACGTTTAAATTTCACTTTAGATGACATAGGTAAATATATAATATAGATATCTCCATCTTAAAACTTGTAAAACAATTTTAGATGCTACATGGAAGCTTGAGTTGCATTTTAATTTGGTCACTTAGTACAGTTTTGACCTTTCAATTTAGAAGGCAAACTTTGCCTCTTTTTCACAACAATTGTTTTTAAAATTGCAATTGCAAAACTAACAACATGAACAGGTCTAATATGATAAACCACACCCCCATAAACTTCAACAACTCAAATCTAAGGTATAATAAAACCCTGACTTATTTTTTACAAACAAGTTGTGCATTTCTAAGGTTTTACTAGTCATCTCTTGCCTATTTTTGCACAATAGAGTCTTTTATGACTGCAAACGAAAAAACTAAGTATATCAGCACGTCTAAGATGACTTAAAAAATAATTTACGATTTGAACCACTCAAATTGAATGAGTTTTGACACCTGGGCATGCATTTTAGAGTAGGTTGGGATGCATTTTCATCAAGGCAAAATTCACAGCAACGCAAAAAATTTCCCTCTTTGTCCTTTGGGACAATTTTTGGTCTTTTTTCATAGTAAAGGCTTTTAAGTTTCCAATTGCACAAACAAAAGTATATACATATGTACAACTTTTCTAATGAGCCCCAAATACCTTTCTCTAGCATCAATGAATTTAAACCCCCAAGCAATATGTTGACATCTCTAACTATTTTATCCCCATTTGACATTATCTCTCATAGGAGGAGAATGTCAGGTTTATTTACATCAATAACCTACTTCAAGGCTCATTTTTTGAAGGGCATGGTTGAGCCCTGAGAATTAAAGGTTATATAGATCCTAAGGAACCCTTAATAGGGGCATTGTCCACTCTAAGGACCCCTTCCATTGTCAACTATTTACCAAACATAACCTCAATCATAGATCTATTTTGAGTGAAATAAATGGACTTATTACCTCTTCTTGGAGCCCTAGTTCCCTTCCATAGTTTAGAACTAACCCCCCTTCATTTCCCCCCTCTTAGCCATACCCTCCAAATTTCCTATAGGTATATTCAAACATTATTATAAATATGCATTAAAGATCTCTCAAAAGATTGCAGATAACACTAAAGATCACAACAAGCATCACAAATAAGAAAAGTATGAGTCAAAACAGTGTTGATCTTCCACTAATTCGTCATAATAGTAGGATATTTACATGACAGACATTATAGTTATAGTCTCCATTACAAAATTAGGCAAAGTGAAATACAAAGCCCACACATTTGTTCTCTCTGAAGATTCCTCCTAATGTCTCATTGACAAGCCTCTCCTTTCTTATCGCTTTACTTATAACCTTATATATTTATATGTTCCCAGCCTGTGGGGACAACCTCAACCCATAGGTCAGTTACATAAGACAATCATAACTAAATTTACATGTATTTACAGGTCCTCAAGTCGGTTATTATAGCTTGTGGTTTTATAAACACGCCTCTGCAATCTCCCTAGTGGTTTGGAGGATGTCTTTATTGCAAACCGTCGAAGAGGAGTCAAAATGTCGATGATGATTGGAAATGGTCAAAATTCTGAAGAATGTTGGGGCACCAAGAAAAAGAATAATGAAAAATTAATAATTACTTAGTAATTTTCGATAGTACTGTTGATTTTGTTTGTACGATTGAAACTCTCTGTCGGACTTAAACACCATATGTAGTAGTGCTACAACTTACTTCAAACAACAAAGATAATATTTACTACTAGGTTGAGTTTCTTATTGTTGTAATGAATTTGGTATTTATTTCCACTATCATACTTGTCATGTTAAAGAAAATAATGTAAGAGAGGTTGGCTTAGACACACTCTCTCTTCACCTCCAAATTATGGTCTTTAACAACCTCAACAAAAATATTTGAAAAGGAATTTAGTTGAGTGAATGCAAGAAAACACAATCATGTCAACTTCAATACCAGCAGAACAATTTTTACATGGAAGTCCCAATGATTGGCCTCATGCCCATCTCGAACTCAAGAAATACAACTCTACATAGCAAACCAAATGACTGACATCATGCCTAACTTTACATTGTATCCCAATAAGTGAAATCAAATCACAATAATAATCAATATTTGAATGAATGCTTCAAGAAGATAATAGTATCTCTATGCTCAAAATAAAACTACAAAAACTTTTTGCATATTTAAATGGCTTATTTCTAAAGCTTGGGAGTAGTCTCTATTGCTATAATGAGCTTGGGACACTGACCCAACAATGAATCCATTATTTCTAAGATGCATATGAGGAGAAACTAACCATGAGGAAACCCTTACTCTTCATTCAAAGTGAGTGCAAAACACAAATGAAACCATTCATTTCCAATCAAACCTCCAATTGAATGGCAACAAGGAAAATAAATTTGGAAATATAAAAATCTAGAAACATCAATGCAAACATTTTAGAAATACAAAAATGCAAAATGTTTTAGAAATTCAAATCTAGAAATATTGTTTCAATGAACAACAAGATGCAACAAGTTTGTGAATTTCAACTTGGAGTAAAACACCACCATTGGCACCATTCAATAACTCAATTCAGCCAGTTCCCTTGGTCATCTCCATTTTGTAACTTTTTGGTGTTTTTATTTTTATTAGCCCACATTAACCTCTATGTTTTGATCCTATATGCGTACATGTTTCATACATGTTTCCTTTTATTCAAAACACTAGTCCTTAGTATTAGAACTTGGGTATGTCAATAGACACTTTGTATAGAAGTACTGCATCAAAGCTTACACACACATTCCCAACTTTTCTCAAATTGATTTGAATTTATGATATTGAATACAATAGTTCAAGATAAAACTTAAACAAATGAAATGGGTCAGCTTCATAATACAACAAATTTTGTAAAATTAAATCGATAAACTCTAGCAATTAAGATATGTTTAAATAGGATTATTAAAAGTAGATCAGGAAAATGAAATGGAATGCTTCATAAGTTAAGATATGTCTAATTAAGATTCTTTAAAGTAGCTCAGGAGGATATACTTTCCAGTTGAAACCCACTATGAACCAATCCACTTTCGTTGTTCTTACTTTGTCTCTGCAGGTCTATTGAGAAAAATAATATGCACTTGGAAATCTAGTTGTACATTCAATTCAATTCTCTACCCATTAAATAAATAAATGCATAAGGTTAAGAAAATTATATCCTTGTATTCACATCCACGAAAGTCAAATTCACATTGTTGTAGGTGAATCCCCCTATGGACAAGTGGATTCCCTCTTGGTCTCTAGACTCCTAAGGCCAAGACAGAAAGTGCTTAACATGTACACTAACTTCCTTTTAGATCTAATCAAGCTAATGAATGAAAGAGAAGGAGAAAGCTATGTACCTTATGAACATCATTTGTCCCTGCAAAGTCCAGGCTGAGCTTCAATCTTGAGCTCATTGATAGGTCCTGCAAAACAAACAAATATACAATGGACTTCCTACTCTACTGAGATTAGCTCAATCATAGATCCATCTACTGTAGACAAACTTATATGGAACACGCACAAGTTTGAAATAAATAGGCCAAGCATTGATTATATTAATGAGAACAAGTAAAAGTACTTACAATCCTTTGAATGAAGGTGCAGCAGCCTCTTCCGGTTCTCCTTGTCCAACCCCTTTGCTCAATCAATCTCCACCGATTGCTTTGATGACATCTCACTCATGAGATCATAAGTTTGATGTAATTCCAAATTTCCATTGTGCCTTTCACCATGAGAAGGCCTCCTTATGAAACCTTGGAGGAGTCCAAACACTTGAGAGATATTTGGGATGAGTTGAGGATTCCTCTCCTTCACTTGAGGATCTCCCCTAAGATCATGCCTTGACCATCTATTCGAATCCAACTACCTTCAGGAATTGAGGGATTCTTCCCTAATTTGCCTCAACAAACCCATAATTTTCTCAAAAGAGGGTAGCGCTCCCTTAAAGGGGTGCACAGGGTGCTCAAACGCTCCCCAAAGAGGCTCAGGGTGTGCCAGTGCTCCCTAACAGTGGGTAAGGGAGCGCTCCTCTCCAAAAATCAATTTTTTTGTGGTTTTTCCAATGGCAAAGGGCTTGTACTTCTTGCCAAGTGATTTTCCTTCTTCCAAACCACCCTTTGAGTTGTCTTAAGTGTCTTCATGATGTCATTAGAGGCACGAAATATGCAAGATGGAAGTATGATGTTTTTTGACACTTGCAGCACTTATAGTCAAGATGTGACACTTGCCGACAAGATGCGACACTTACAACACTTGTAATGACGACATTTGTGACACTATCAAAGTGAGTAATTTTGAGGTGTAACAGATTTCCCTCCAAAGTATGAAGTTGGAAGACGATGATGACTGAAGTACTTTGTAGACTTTTTCGAGCAAGGGTATGGATGCAAAGAAACCGGAAAAAGTTGCACACAACCATCAAACAAATATTATGATATGTTTCAAAACCCAAGGCATGCATACCTATGCTTGAGTGATAAAGACTTTTTAGGTATGGCCACCATAAAATACACTGCGGATCCATAATTATATTGACAAAATGGTATAGCCATTGTAGATACAATGTGGATCTATACTCCTATGACCTGAACTAATCGTAGCCACAAAGAATACACAGTGGATCTACGAGATGACAAGACATAGCCACGACCAATACAAAGTGGATCTATGTAACAGTATATGTGTCATAGTTCAAGAGAACTCCTTCACAACCTGGGCAAAGTACATATAAGAGTGAAAACTCAAACCAGGGTCTTCATACCGATCTTGATGTAGTACGAATCTAACCATGTGAATAGATGTCCTAATGTCAAACATGGCAGAAACCACTTGATTACCGGTCCATGATGTAAACCATTAACAAGCGCGAGGGAAATCACCATTGATGTCAATGATTCCCAAGGTACTCTAGTACATTCCGACGAATGTGAATAGAAGAGTTGAAGTCGAACATCCGTGGAATCATCCAATCAGAGGTCAATGATGTAAACCCATTGTCGGACATGAGGAGGCCTTCCATTGAGGCATGCAGGTCCCAAGGTACTAACTGGTTTCTAAGTCTAGTTCCTGGATAATGTGTTGAAGTTGACAGGAATAGACTCATCGAAGGAGGGCCTTGATGTATCCCCCATCAAAGACATGAAATTGACATAGAGATGTAATTGGTAGATCAAATGAACATGGACTGACACGGGTATTGAAACAGGATATTTGTGATGGCTGACTCTCAAGGCAGATACTTCCCTTGAACACTGAGGCATGACAGCAGAAATGTGACATGGACCAAAACTTGATAATGCAGTGGATGTTGTGACTTTCTTCAGGTGACCCAAAGGAGTAAAAGAAACTCAAAGGATTGGCTCAATGCAGAGGTTCAGTGGATTAAAATGCGTGCAAAGACAAAGTGTTGTGTTCAAGTGCGACCATAAGAGTTACTGGTAGTGTTCTCAAAAATTACTCGGCCTACTTCTTTCAATTTTTCCCCCATCCAGATAGACGAGTACCTTCTTTTAATTTTAACGAGATCGAGGAGGGTAACACATGCTCAATATGACTCACCTTCGGTAAGTCCCTTTTCCTTTGTTTAGCGAACTGGAAGAAGTAAGGGTTCAGTCCCGTATGGGCCCTTCAATTTATGATTGTTTAACGAGTCTAGAGAAGGTAAACTCGGTGGTTTTTCATATTTAGAGAATCTGAAAAGAACTTAAAGACGACTCCAATGTTGTCCTTTTTCGTAATATTAGTCTTGCGAGGCCGAAAAAGAGATAAATTATCACTTGAAAGACGCCCTTTCAAACCTTTTAACGAGTGGGAAAGGAAGAAAGATCACTCGGCAATATTTTCATGTTTAGAGAGTCTGAAAAGAGCTCAAAGACGACTCTAAAGGGTTCCTTTTTTGTATATCCAAGCGAGTCCAAAAAAGTGATAAAAGTCTACTCGGTTACATTCTCATGTTTTTTTCGAGCACGAGAAAGAACAAAGACCAAGCTTGGTATGCCCCCAGCCTGAAAGCTAGTGGCTTAACTCCAGAATGATCATCAAAGGCTGGAGACATGCCCTCCAAGCTTCAATTCATTCATCGACTTTGAGGTTGTCACCAATTTCTCTACTAGACGGAGAAAAAGGATAAGAGTGGATGAAAAGAAGGTTCAAGAGAGGTAATTGTTTCATTTTTTAACAAGCTTGACATTAGAAAAGAACTATGCTCAGGGCTCTGGGTTCAATCCCCAGATTGTTGTTTCATTTTTTAATGAGTTTTCTACAGAGAGGAAAACTATGCTCGTGACCTCTGTTTCATTTTTTAACGAGCTTTCCACAAAGAAGTGAAACTATGCTCGTGGATTCTTCTTGATCATGGCTTCCAAGAGAATAACGCTCTAGAAGGATACCATGTCAAGGGACAAAACTCGATCATGGCTTCCAGGAGATCTTCACTGGATGGAAGAAAATCACTCTGGAAGAAACACATGTCGAGGGTCGCAATAGGGATAAGGAGATCAGGTTCCAAAAGCCCTACCGAAGAGATCACCATGTCAACTACCAGATCCAAATCATCGGAAGTCAAAGGCATGGGAGACGATGGAAAATCGACATCAGGAGGGTAGATAGACTATATATCTGCCTAAATTTCTTCACGAGGAGGAAGAAAAGAGGATCGATGATGGTTATCATCCCAAGGTAGCTCATCAATTCTCAACATTTCCATGATAGATTCATCCGAGGGAAAATTGGGGAAATGTAATTGATTGCAGATGACAAGGAACTTAACCGTGATTGCATCGAGGAACTATTGGGTGCCAATAGATGTTGGTCATCCGATGAGGGAGAAGTGGATTGGATAGAAACGTATGATGTTTCGGCTGGACTAAGTGGCACAGTGTCCCCAAGTGCATCGAATTCCAACGGACTAGGTACAATCCAAGGGACAGATGATTCCAAAGATTGATAAGCTATGGTCGAAATCATATCGACAGTGGCAATATGATGTGTAGTCGGTGGAAGTGGTGTAGGGAAGGTACCCATAAGACTAGAATATTTCAATAAGACAACACCAATGCTTTCATACGTGATCTTGTGGTCTCCCAAGAAAGGAATATTGTTGGTAGTGGAAGTGTGAGCATTAGTCGTGCAGAAATCCAACTGATCAATAGTGACAATTTTTCCCTAATGAGGAAATTGTACACATCGAAAGACCGACGAGGCAATGACAGTCATAGCATAAAACCAACTTCTTCCAAGTAACAAGTTGTAATCGAGGGGAGCATCGACTACCTCGACATCAACAGTGACAGTTTTTCCACCCAATTGGATGGGCAGGGACTGTAAAAGCCCATGGGGATGAAAACCTCGCCCATCGAAGGCGCATAACATTGTTGGGGATTTTTTAAGTGCGGGTGATTTTAAACCTTTCCAACACGCTAAAGACATGACACAAGTTGAGGCTCCCTCATCCAGAATAGTTGGATGGATTTGTTGATTGTGAACAACAACATCAACTTGAAAAGCAAGTTGGTGGGAGAGTCGAGACGCATAATTTTCTAGGTTAAACATGATATGGTTGGATGACTCAGGATCAACAGTGCCAATAGCAGCCAAGAGCGTTCTACGTTGACTAGGGCAGTGTTGTAGAACTTCTAACGCAGACATAGCACACGGTGCTTGAGCCAAATCTTCAACAATGTTGTAGTTTTGGGCAGCACATGAACAAGGATTAAATGTAGCTTTGTGGATAGTGCTCTTAGGAGGGCGTAAGATAGAGTTGAATGTAGGTTTCTCAATCTGAAGTGATCTAGACAGAGGATTAACCGATGGAGGGATAACGGAGGACGGTGATGGATCCGGTAAAGTACCGGTACCGTTAGTGTCTTTTCCTTTTTCAGAGTTACTTGGTGTGTCATATGTCTTAGAGTGAGTGTTCAAATTAATCCCATTAAACATATAAATATGTGCACTCGTTGAGGCCTCATCATGAGGATGGCTAGAACTGCCCCCTGGATAGGGGGTTTGAGCAACCATGGAGTGTTGTTGTGGAAAAGGCTGAGTAAGCACAGCGGGTTGTGAATTTCCCTAGAAAATTTTGGCCACTCCATTGCGATGTGGACAGTCTCGAGTGTAGTGATCGTCACCACAAATGATACACAATAATTTCAATTTCTGTTGTGGTTGCTTTTCAATAGCAGGTGTTTGAGCTTGATTTTTTGGTTGTTCATTGTTATTAGCATTTTTTTATTTATTTTGTGTCTTCTTTTTACCTCTGGATTGTTGTGAAGAGGCAGATTGAACTGCATTCACTTCAGAGATTTGAGTTTGGGGGGAGGTAGAGGAGAGTGTGGTCGATTGGGAAGTAGATTAAGTTTGAACAAAACCGATAACACTGTTTGCATGAGATGAGGATGATGGTTTGGATGGATCGGTATTAGCTCGAGCAGCATTTGGAAGCAAATCATACAATGTACCAAATTGTGAATAAACCAAATCTAAGTACTGAGCCTGAGAAATGGTTTCTTCCTCGGTGACCACGCCACCCCTAGTGACATCACGAGCGATCGGGGGTAAAAGTGATTTAGTAAACCATTCCACCAATAATATGTCAGGAATGATTACCTTGATCATCCTTCGTCGTCGTCTCCACTCATGAATATGGTCAGAGATATGCACAAAGTCAGTTTGACAAAGGGAGGTTAAGAGTTCAGTACCCATCTTGTAGCGAATAGGTAGTTGAAAGTGCATTAGGAAATACATGGCAAGGGAATTGAAATTATGAAAAGAAGCACGTGGTAGTTCAATATACCACTTTGTTGTTGAGCCTGTAAGTGTTCGTTGGAAAAGATGCAAAAGTACATAATCATCCATGAGGGAGTTTGATGAACACCACAAATGGAAAGTCATCACATGGTTATTTGGGTCTTCTCCAGATTTTCCGTCAAATTTTGGAATATCAGAAGGAATTTTAGCTAGAATGACTGGCCAAGCCAGTGAATGAAAAATAGGATCATTAGTTAACCGAGACAAGTCTAGAAGATCTAGAGTCGCAAGGAAAGGTAGTTGTCGATTAATTTGCGGATGATACTGGTGTGGCATAGGAACACCAGTAGGACCATAAACTAGGTTAGGTGGATAGTTGAAACCAATAGGTCCTCCTACATACGGTTGTTGCTGGCTAGGATAAGCAGGATTTGATGAAGAATGAGAAACATTTGGATAACCTGGTGGGTTCTAAGCATTATAAGATGGGTGATCTGCTTGCCCATAAGGAGGATAAACATTTTTCCCTTGAGGATGGTATGGAGTATATCCCGGAGGTGGATACACATTAGACCCATGAGGAGGATAAGGTTGTTGACCCTGACGACTCCAGGTGGTGTTTGGGATGCCGCCTGGATAAGGTTGTCCATAAGATGTTCCGGAAGGAACATGATTTGATACTCCTCCTTGTGGGTTATGATATGAATGCCCCCCAACATGGGGTTGGGTAAAAGTGCCTCCTGAATATACTCCCCTAGATTGTGAAGGGTTTCCATCAAATGAAGGTTGTCCCCCTACCAGCGATGGATTAACAACCGGGGTATGACTAGAAAAGGGAGGTTGCCCTCCAAGAGGAGCATGAAAAGGGGGTTGTCCCTCGGGAGGGGTAGGCCCTCCATAGAGTGGTGGTCCTGTAGGAAGGAAAGGTTCGCTAGATTATGGTTTCCCTTCAGCCGGTTGTATTTGGCTGGCAAGGGTCTGCATTCTCGGGTGAAAAGATGTCCCAGCATGATCGTGTGGAACATGTGGAGTTGTAGAGTGAAAGATTGTAAAGGCGAGGGTAGGGATCGAAGTGCCTTGGGAATGAGTAGAGGTGATGAGTCCATCATTAGGATAGACTTGTGTTGATGCAACAGTAGGGTTAATGACCTGATCGATGGGGTGATTCATGGTTTGACCGGATGGTCCTGTTTCACTAGGAGGGTCGTGAGGATGAAAGGGTTGTTGAAAGGATTCGAAATGCTCATAGAGATCACATCCCGATGAAGTCCTCCATACAGAACGAGCAGGTGTGGGATTTTTTACTATTGCAGTGCTAGGACAAACAGGAGTCCTATACTCATCACCAAAGGTTGTTTCTATGGATACCATATATGTTTCGGTAAAAGCTCTCTCCGGTAATCACGGGACCTCTTCGTCTATGACGTTCTGAAGGGAGTCTCAATGAAGCAAAAGTGGTTAGAGAGGGGTTACTGACACAGATGTAGTGTGAGGAGTGGGATTCTCAACCTTAACCAAAGCGCCTTCTAAGTTATCTAATGGAGGAGCAACAACACTTCTAGCTTTAGATTGATTTTCTACCTCTCCACGGTAGTTGTCTTCTGGAGGGTTAGGAGGTAAGGGTTGGTAGCCTTCCGGAGGCATCCCTTGCATCCTACGTGATTGGCGAAGACCTTTATCATCTACATGCTCAATTTTGGAGGATAACAGTACACACTAAAAAATCTAGGGCCAACTAACAAAAGAAACAGTCATACGCTAATAAAATCTAGGAATCAAAACCAAGCAAACAAGACTTCTCTCGATGATCGTACTAGTTGGTGATGAAATCCAACATCATGTGACCAAGTCAAGAAGGGGCTAGGATATGGTGGAACAATTACAATGGTGACCTACTTAACGGACTTTCACCTTGGTGCAAGCTTCCACGCAGTAATTGTGGATTTACCCTCCAAGGATCCCGAGTGAGTTTGACCAATGTTTGTCCCAGGTACAGTGAGACTTCCCTTCACCGTCACCTCGTGTAAGTACCTAAGGATTATGGCAACTAAGGACACCAACTCGCAGTCAACCCCTGGGCGGGTACAGTCGACAGTCTGATCCGAACGTATGGGCGGCATAACAAGTCTGAAATCAACTCGAGAGGCTCCCACACATAGTCATGGGTATACCTTCAAGTGACCCCCAATATATGATCCGACCACTACAAACAGTTGAACCACGGAGGGATAATCTCCATAACTCACCCAAATGCGACCTCATGTGTAACCCCTGTGTGAGAGGGGGATCCTAGAAAGCCTATACGACAATTGGATTTGACTCTCCCTATCTCGGGATGCTAATGTTCCTTTTGAAAACTTTGGAGAGTTGTACTCATAGCCTAATCCAAAGTACTAATCCTAGTCTAATGTTGGTGGAAGATAATAAAAACAAAAATGTTCTAGATAATTTTAATTAGCGTTGATTTTATGGTTGTTCTTTACTCAAAGGGTGCATGACAATGAAACTGATGGTATGATGACTCAAATGCCAAAAAATGCACAATAAGATGATAAGAAATCTTTTCTTTCGATGAATGGCTATTTAAGGGAAACAGATAAAGTTGTTTTCTCTATCAAACACTAATATGTAATGTCCTCAATCAATTTGTTTCTCACTCAAATTCGATGCAATGCTAAAAATTTCAAAAATGCCTTCTAACATCCAAAACAATCACTAAAATACGTCATTTTGTTTATATGTGAATGATAATCAGATGCAAGACTTCTAAATGTCAATCAGACTTCAATATTAAACAGTCTGAAGCAAATCTCACACAAAACAAAAACACACTCTCGTCGTTAAATAGACAAGAAGGACAAAGATAACCAAATTGCAAACAAGAACCAAAAACCTCAAACAAAAGAGAAATGATGGAAAGTTGACCTCAAATATCAAATGAAAAGGTCACAGACCTTTGGATTTCCTCACAAAAGTTTTCACTCAATCAGATAAAGGAGAAGAAAACAACAAGTTAACTCTAGATCAGCAAAGACAAAGAGTGGTTTCAAGGCAAGGAAAGAATATGTCAAAATCCCAAACAAAAGAGGATGAATTATTAGAAAGAATGGTGTTTGAAAGCCAATATCAAGATGGATTGAGAGTATGGGACCCTAAGAAAATGCCAAAACCCAGAAATAGCTTCAGAAAATGCATTTTTTGCAGAATTTCTCACAAAAAAGGGGATAGCGCTATGGTATAAGGGGCACCAGGGCATTTGATCACTCTGTATAAGGCTACAGGGGAGTGCTAGCGCTCTAACAACAACAAGGGGGAGTGCTCTGCTCCAAAAACTCAGAAAAATGTCCAAAAACTCAAAAAATGAAGGGAATTCAGTCAATCGGAGTGATCCTGATGACATAATGAGGCAATCAAACCAATCTAAGAATCAACATGACAATATGGAGTAGATCAAATCAGTGGGCAAAGGGCCAAAACAAGATTTGGGAATGGAAACAAAAATCAGAGCTCCTCCCTAGTGGAGTCACCAATTTTTGTTGTAGGTGAATCCCCCTGCAGACAAGTGGATTCCCTCTTGGTCTCTAGACTCCTAAGGCCAAGACAGAAAGTGCTTCACATGGACATTGACTTCCTTTTATATATAATCAAGCTAATGAATGAAATATAAGGAGAAAGATATGTACCTTATGACCAACGTTTGTCCCTGCAAAGTCCAGGCTGAGCTTCGATCTTAAGGTCCTTGATAGGTCCTGCAAAACAAAAAAAGATACAATGGACTTCCTACTCTACTGATATTAGCTCAATCATAGATCCATCTACTGTAGACAATCTTATATGGAACAAGCACAAGTTTGAAAGAAATAGGCCAAGCATTGATTATATTAATGAGAACAAGTAAAAGTACTTACAATCCTTTGAATGAAGGTGCAGCAGCCTCTTCCAGTTCTCCTTGCCCAACCCCTTTGCTCAATCAATATCCATCGATTGCTTTGATGACATCTCACTCATGAGATCATAAGTTTGATGTAATTCCAAATTTCCATTGTGCCTTTCACCATGAGAAGGCCTCCTTATATAACCTTGGAGGAGTCCAAACACTTGAGAGATCTTTGGGATGAGATGAGGATTCCTCTCCTTCACTTGAGGATCTCCCCTAAGATCATGCCTTGACCATCTATTCGAATCCAACTACCTTCAGGAATTGAGGGATTCTTCCCTAATTTGCCTCAACAAACCCAGAATTTTCTCAAAAGAGGGTAGCTCTCCCCCAAAGGGGTGCACAGGGCACTCAAACACTCCCCAAAGAAGATCAGGGTGCGCCAGTGCTCCCTAACAGTGGGTAGGGGAGCGCTCCTCTCCAAAAATCAATTTTTTTGTGGTTTTTCCAATGGCAAAGGGCTTGTACTTCTTGCCAAGTGATTTTCCTTCTTCCAAACCACCCTTTGAGGTGTCTTAAGTGTCTTCATGATGTCATTAGACGCACGACATATGCAAGATGGTAGTATGATGTTTTTTGACACTTGCAGCACTTATAGTCAATATCCGACACTTGCGGACAAGATGCAACACTTACAACACTCGTAATGATGACACTTGCGACACTATCGAAGTGAGTAATTTTGAGGTGTAACACACATCCAATACAAAGATGGTTGTAGGTAACCACCCAAAGCATAACGAAAGATGTGTATTGGGATTGTTGTTTATTAGAACAAACCACAAAAAGAGATACAACAAATCATTGTGATGTAAGAAGGAGAGTGTAATGTTGGGCACTATCCAAAAATTAAAAAAAAAAACACTTGCAAATGGCCTTTTTAAACCTACAAAGGTTAATGGACAAGTTTTCTTTTTACAGGGCATAGTTAGTAATAAAACTAGCAATCAATCTAAAGTTATTTGGTTTGAGGACCCAACCAGCAATCCATGCCACATTATTACCCAATTCCACACATCAATTAAAGGGAAACTAAATTGTAACATGTCATTTGCATGGTAGAAAAAAATAATTTAAACTCAATGATTAATTGAAGGAAAGTTTGGGTTGTAATAGTCACCCATCAATACTATAAACAATACACTTATATATAGTAATCAAAGAAATATGAATGAGGGTTACAATTTGTGACAAGTTATTTGTATAGGTTTGATGCATGGTTGATGCATTTTTTTATGGTACAGGTTGAGGTACAGTTTGGTGTATGGTACATGTTGGCATAGGTTATTGGTACAGGTTGTTACAAGTTTATTATAGGTTGATTGGTATAGGTTTACAGCAGTATATCTCACAGTGATAGTGTGACAGTGGTTCCATCATTCTACTTCTATGTCAAGGTGGTTGGACGGGGCAAGGATAGGTGGTTGTATCTACCTTTCGATTGTAGCCGGAGAACATAGGGGGTTGTAGCCTCCTTTTGGTTGTGGCCAGAGAATTGGGGAGTTGGATATTCCATCAGGTTGTAGCTTGAGAAACTAGAGGGTTGGAGCTTCCTTCCAGTTGCAGTTGGAAAACAAAGGAAGTTGGTTCTTCCAATGAATGTAATTCTTAAATACATATAAGAAAACAATTCTGTGGTTTTCTTCCGCTTTGGGTTTCCACTTAAAAACGCTGGTGTACTGTGTATGTGTGTGATTTCTCATTTTTTCATTGTTTATTTACTTTGAAATTGTTGGATGATAATGCTACATCGATATAACACTTGCATTATATGGTTAAAAAGGATTAAATTGATCTATTACTGATTCACCCCCTCTCTCAGTAATCCAACAAGAATCTGATTCAGAATTGGATAAGAGAAAATATATCATTGACATTGAAACCAATGTCACCATCCCTACCACAAAAGTTCATCCAAAGGAACTAGACGAGCTTGAAGAAGGGGAGTGCCTCTTCCACTCACAAATGTGGGTGAAGGGGGGGCCACTCCATTTCATTATTGGAAGTGGTAGCCAGAAGAACCTAATCTCTGTAGAGGTCGTCAAGATGTTGAACCTAACAACAACGGTGCACCCTCAACCATACACCATTAGTTGGCTCAACCAGGGATGAGACATCTACATTAGCCAACAATGACGCTTGTACTACAAAATCAAACCCTTCAAAGGAGAGGTATTGTGTGATGTTTCCCCCCTTGAAGTTTGTGATTTTATTTTAGGACAAACATATATGTGGAAGCATCATGCTATTTATGAATCTAGGCCTCATAGTGTCATTATTACTTTGGGAGGTCAACTCTACAGGGTACTGGAGGTAGTCCCAAATACTGTAGTGTCTTTGATCTCCATGAAGCAGTGAAAAAAGATGGTCTCTTAGACTGAGATATTTTTCCTTGTTATGGTTTGTTTGGAAAGTGAATGGAAGGTCAATAAAACTGCCAAAACCTTAGCATGAGGTCTCTCTACATAATAATATGAACTAGAAAAGATAGTAGAAGAGCACAAAGACATATTTTCCTTGCCTACTGGGGTGCCTTTGCACTGTCAGGTAAAACAATCAATTAATTTGGCACTCGATGCTCCTATTCCTAATGGCCCTGTATACAAGAATTTTGTTATGGAGAATGAAGAAATCAAATAGCACATCCAAGAGCTAATTATGAAGGGACACATAAGACCAAGCTCCTCACCTTGTGAGAGCCAAATTGTTCTGGTATAGAATAAGGATAGGAGACATCAACTTTGTATTGATTACATATCCATACAAAATATCACATTCAAGAATCGATACCCAATCTTCTAGATTGATGATCTTATATATTAGCTTAAGGGAACCGATTTTTTTAGTAAGACTGATTTGAAGTCAGGCTACCACCTGGTTCTGATTGAGATAACTGATGTATGGAAGACAACCTTTAATTATAAATAAGGTCTCTTCAAGTGGTTGGTCATGCCCTTCGTCTTGACTAATTTGTTAAGGTCCTAACTCGCACATAGGTAGATCAATGTATTCGGATGTAATAAAGGTCAATATTAATAAGACCTTTAAATAAAATAGAATAAGGCGGATGTAAGAAGACCTAATAGAAGCTTCCGCTTCTAGAAGGATATTCCTCTAGATGCTTCTCTTAATAGACACATTTACTATAAATAAGGGTTGAGGGTATGAAAACCCTAGCTTGGAGATTATTGTAACAGAGCTCTGCTCGACTGGAGGTTGCCCCCTCGAAGAGGCCTGTGAACATTGCTATCTGAATCAAAGTGTTATTTCTGTTGCTATTTCGTATATCATTTCTATGTATTGTGAAGATTATGCTGGATATTTTACTGTTATTCTGTCATTTCTAGCATTTTATTTCTGTTCTGCATATTTTATATATCTAGTATCTTGCAAGTGGTATCAGAGCACTTTCCTTGGCAGAAATTGTGGGTATTTTTTTTCAGGCTAGAGACGTATTCCGACGTCTTTAAGCCATAGAGATCTGTCATTACGCGCATAAACCCACGGTTGAGGGATTCATACATGCAGGAAATACAAGTGGTTCTTAAGCGCACATTTGTTGTCCACCCTTGTAACCCCTGTTGGTACCCCTTCGAGTGGTAGCGCATCAGACATCACCTGTGTACGGATCGACCTAGATTACTTGAAGCCCTCTTTAGATAAACCTATCGGCCGCCGGACTGCTATAGTGTCACCAAGAACAACACTCGGGAAGATACTCTCTAGTACCTGGGTAGTTGGGTAGTACGGCTAAGGGTACAGTCTATCCTCCTTAGTTAGTGCCCTGAGATATTGGGCCGAGTAATACTGTTGGACCCCGCACGTATATCAGAGAGCTATAGCACAAGGCAAACCCTTGTCTGTAGAACCCTTGAATACATAACCCTTGGGGAACATAAACAACAACATAAACAAATTAAACCGGC
>ML823430.1:210935-228309 GCA_009831015.1 Picea engelmannii
TGAGGATTCCTCTCCTTCACTTGAGGATCTCCCCTAAGATCATGCCTTGACCATCTATTCGAATCCAACTACCTTCAGGAATTGAGGGATTCTTCCCTAATTTGCCTCAACAAACCCAGAATTTTCTCAAAAGAGGGTAGCTCTCCCCCAAAGGGGTGCACAGGGCACTCAAACACTCCCCAAAGAAGATCAGGGTGCGCCAGTGCTCCCTAACAGTGGGTAGGGGAGCGCTCCTCTCCAAAAATCAATTTTTTTGTGGTTTTTCCAATGGCAAAGGGCTTGTACTTCTTGCCAAGTGATTTTCCTTCTTCCAAACCACCCTTTGAGGTGTCTTAAGTGTCTTCATGATGTCGTTAGAGGCACGACATATGCAAGATGGCAGTATGATGTTTTTTGACACTTGCAGCACTTATAGTCAATATCCGACACTTGCGGACAAGATGCGACACTTACAACACTCGTAATGATGACACTTGCGACACTATCGAAGTGAGTAATTTTGAGGTGTAACACACATCCAATACAAAGATGGTTGTAGGTAACCACCCAAAGCATAACGAAAGATGTGTATTGGGATTGTTGTTTCTTAGAAAAAACCACAAAAAGAGATACAACAAATCATTGTGATGTAAGAAGGAGAGTGTAATGTTGGGCACTATCCAAAAATTAAAAAAAAAGCACTTGCAAATGGCCTTTTTAAACCTACAAAGGTTAATGGACAAGTTTTCTTTTTACAGGGCATAGTTAATAATAAAACTAGCAATCAATCTAAAGTTATTTGGTTTGAGAAACCAACGAGCAATCCATGCCACATTATTACCCAATTCCACACATCAATTAAAGGGAAACTAAATTGTAACATGTCATTTGCATGGTAGCAAAAAATAATTTAAACTCAATGATTAACTGAAGGAAAGTTTGGGTTGTAATAGTCACCCATCAATACTATAAACAATACACTTATATATAGTAATCAAAGAAATATGAATGAGGGTTACCTCTATCTCTAGTCTCTGTTCCATTCTTATAAATTGACATGTATTATGGCCCTACTTACACCGTTATTTCTTCAATGACAAACCCATACATCAAATCTATTCCAAAAACAACTACACAAAACAAATTTGGCTTTTATCAACACATTAAAAAAAAACTATTTTTCTTGTTGATAGACCAATCACAAAAACAATTCTACGACAAAACTTCTTTTAGAATTTTAGAGAAGAAAATCAAATCCAAATGCAATTTCTTTGTTTTTACAAGTTTTTCAACATTTGTGAAGGTTCTACAATCGCCCTATTCCTATTCGCGGAAGAGTCTTCTCATCACATTTTTGTGGAATGTAGTTTCACGAAGGAGGTATGGTCATTTGTATTAGACAACCTTAAGCCTAGATTTAGTTGGCATATTGACATATCAGATATTTTCACTCATTGGTGCAATAGATATCAAGGCAAATTCCATCAAAAAACCAACCTTAAAAGGACCTGGGTTGTCCTACCAAAAAAAATTTGATGGTGCATTTGGATATCTCATGACAAAGCCATCTTTCAGGAAGAAAAAAAATCCCCCAGGCATGCAGCTACTAAATCTCTCTCCTTACTAATTGAATATATGCAAAGAATATTCAAAGAATGGACCCGTTTCTTGATGTTCATGAACAAAGTTGGATGGAAAAGTTTAAGTTGGGGATGTCTCTACTTCTTGATCAAATCCAGGGCACTAAAATTATGAAATGGGCAATAAGACTATCCAACACTGAAATTCAAGAGTGGATTTCCCAACAACATTCTCATGTCCTCTTCTTTGATGGGGCATCCAGGAACAACCCTGTTATAACCCTAATTTTCACCATACATGCTTACCTGGCATTAGGCCATCTCAGATCCCTTCTTTGCCAAAGCATTGTTGAACAACTCTTTAAAAAACCTCTTTTATAAGGGCCCACGTGCCCTACTCCATTACTACACGCTAGCTGACCTAAAACAACCCGCGTGGACTGACAAAATCACAAAAAAAGGAAAGTTGTCGACGGAACACACAACTTTGGGTGAGTTAACTGAAACTCCCGGCCATGCATGGCCGAGGGTTCGTCCAAATACCTAGCTTCTTCTAGCCTATAAAAGAAGGGTTAGGGGTCCCATTTGGAGGAGGAGAAATAGAGTAAAGAAACTCTGCCCAATTGCATATTCCCATTGTCCCAACCCTTTAGCCATCCTTGTGCAAGAAGAGATACAAAGCAAAGAAGTTGGAGGACATTTGAAGAGGAGCCCGGGATCAAGATTCACGGAGCAGTGGCCGGTCTCGACATTGTAAGTTGATTCATTAAAGTTAATAATAAAGAAATGTTTTTCCCGTCCCACTATATGAGTTCTTCATAGTTCAGTAAATATATGTTTGAATCTCTAACCCATTAGTCTATAGGTAAAATGCATGTGTAGTTTGTTGCTTGTTTTTTACGCAGGTCAATCTTGAGAGGATTGTTGCCAACAAGCGATCAAGCATGAAGAGGGATCAACATCGAACATCCGAAACAAGGTATGTTGGTCTAACCATGTATTTTCTGAAAAGGAATGGGGTTTAAGTCTAGGGACGAAGGTAGAAAGTAGATTTCTTTTGGTCATATATGAATGCATAAGATAACCCTATTTGCTAGTTCGTAAGGGGATTTCCCTCACAACAGAATTGGTGACCATACTGGGGAAGTCTCTAGGGTTCCTGGGAGTATTTTTGGGTAGTTTTAAAAGACTGGTTTTCTTTCCTGTTTTTTGAAGTTTCTGCAAAGTCTGAGCTAGCAGAGAGTCTGATTTTCCATACTAGCTATCTATGTTATTTGCTTGACCGTGTTTTTTCGACCCACAGAGGTACACGTGGCCTACATAAGGTTTACACGCGTGTACTCGTGCCCTACTCTCTTAAAGCCCGCGTGTAAATGCTAGCTGAAGAAGTAGCAGTAGCGTGTAGATTCCAGAAAATTTTGGAGGCAGTCATCCTCTTCCCTGTTAGAATCAGTCAATTTCAGGGGTTTTCTAAAATTTGTCTAAGTCTTGGTTGTTTGCAGTCTTATCTCAGATTAGTTGTTTTACGAATTTTTTTTTCCTTACATTGTTTTCCTTATTTCTATTAAAGAGAGTGTCTAAGCCTTCAGGAGATCCTGGTTATCAATATCAGTGGTCTCTTCCTGGTTTGGATTGTCTGTTTTTATTTTTTATCAGAATTTTAGAAATACACGCGGCCTGTATAAGGCCAGCACACGTGTACACACCCTCTGGCTTTACACAGCTCATGTGCACACGCTTGTTGTTGGATTGTCAATAGTGTGCTTGTGCAGGATAGTTTTTGTTGAGGGTAAGGCAGTCATCCTTTCCCTTGATGAGAGTTATACCTCTCAGGTTTTTGAATCTTTGTCTTAGCAATCAGTAGCTTAGGATTAATCTTAGACTTAGCTTGTTTTTTCTCATTTAAAAGTTGTCATAAAAAAGAATTTTTTAGGGTTTTTAGACAAGTGTGAGAGTCATTTTTTAAGTTTCTAGTGTGTGACTTCTTGAGGTGATTCTTTGCGATCTGCAATTAGACCAGAATTGTTTTTCTTGGTTTTTTACTTGTTGGTATTTTTCCTTTTTGCTTTATCATCATTTAAATAAAATAAAATAAATCTCTTTCATTTTCTTGTTTGGTTGAAAAGTGTGACTTTGCATTAGTAACCAAGGAAAAGTCTTTTATTTTATAATTTCTTTGTAGTTTACTTAGATCATAAGTAGCTCGTAGTCGAGTGAAATTCTTTTTGAGTTTCTTGTTCAAAAATCTTAGAAAATTGAAACAAAAAAAAAATTGATGAAATTTTGCATTAAGTGAAAGTTTTTGTTTCCGGCTTTTTATTCATTTTTACTTTCATCTTTTAAACATCATCGGTTTCACTTTCATACCCCTTGACATAAGACAAGACATAAAATTAACGCTAAATCTAAAATTTATTAGACTTTTATGTTTGTAGGGTTAACGAACTAGTTCAGGATTAGGGCCTTGGATTAGGTTGGAGAGGAAACTCTTCAAGGCCATTAAAATCAAACATTGGAGTCTGAGTTAGGGAGTGTCCAAGTTTAGTATCGTGAAAGTTATCCGGGACCCCCCTCTAACACAGGGGATAAACACGAGGTCGCGTGCGGAAAGGTAGCGGAGATAACCCCTCCAAAGCTAGACCAATCGTAGTGGAGAACACATATAGAGGGCTTGTCTTAGGATTCCGTCGATTGCATTTTCCACGGGGCTTCGTGGGTCTCAAATCTATTAGAGGTCCTTAGTTGTCTTCCATACCACTTGCTTTCGATACCCTTGACAAGTTTCGGGCTCGATACCCTACTCATTGTGGTCTACCCGACTTTCGACTGTACCCGCCTGGTGATTGTTCACGCGCTAGCAACCTAGTTGCCTATCTTTTTTAGGGACATACATAGGTGACTGTTGGGGTATACCGCGGTACCTAGGACAGACATCTGGCCACGCTTTGTAGAGTATACCCAAAGGGTGCTTCCATTTTCAGTTTGCAATTGCACCGGTAAGTTTCTCTAGTGTTGGTTGTTGTAATTGTTCTTCCAATTAATTTAGTGTTTGCCTGTCTTATCTTATAGGGACTTTTTAGTGTGTTTTACTTTTGAACGTTTAGACTACCCTAGAGTGTCTTTGATCTTCTCACATAGTGGAGGATCATGAGTTCTACCGGTCACAAAGGCTTCTTGGCCTGCCGTCGGTTACACTGGAGCCACCCCTGCCACCACTAAGGCGAAAGCTAGACCAACAAGGGTCTTTTGAAGAAACCAGGTCACAAGAAATTGTGCCCGACCAACATCCATAGGAATCGACCATTTCGACCTTGGAGCGCAAGATTTTGGTCTGGTTGAAACTTCTACCACTGATATTTCGGCACCCACCATCGTACTGATTTATCCTTACGAGTGCCAGACAGTGTTGCACGCAGCAATGGAAACAAATGTTGTTACTCCTTCTGGGAATTCTTCAATTCCCGCTACGGTTGTCACCATAGGAGAGTTTTCACCTCCTAACCCACCGTCATCGGTCTGAGCCACCATGATCTCAACCACCTCTACATCGCACAGTGGTCCGATCCCATCTTTGGCGGCGACCACAACCCCTTTCACACCAAGTGCGACAGGCCCTCCGTTCTCATACGGGATGCCTATATTGGGGACAAGTCCTATACTTTCCTACTCCACTTTACAGACTTGGGGTCTGGGGGAAGGGAACTCTAGCACTCCTCTGCAAGGTCACATGGGGGGCACTCCTGCTCCTTTTAATGCTTTCCCTTACGGAAGAGGTCATATACCTCCTTCGTCCCCTTCACTCGGTGGCTCGCATCAGCAATCTGCCAGGCAACCTACACACCATAGTTTATTTGGAGCGGGGAGTCAAGGACCACCTTCGCATAATATGTCGGTAGGTTCGACATCATTTTCTTTGATCGGAACATTTGGTAACAACACCTTCTCATCAGCTGCCTTCCCGACAAAGGCCAATCCCAGTTTCGAACAACCTATTCCTATGCAGGGTACTATTCCTGCACAGGGGGAAAACCTAGGAACTCCTTCCGCATCAGGGCCTTGGAATTCTTGGCAAGGATCCGTTCCCTCATCCAGAGTGTTGATCTGGGGTAATTCGTTCCACAATCAATGGAACCCCAGACAAACTACTATGCCTATCCCCATGGGACTGACATGGGGCAACCCTTCCCAAATTCCTTCAAATGTAATGCATGCCCAACCATCTATGTCCTATTTTGGAAATCAACCGATGATGTCTCCACATACGTTGGCTAGGGCCATGGTTTCTACTAGAATCTGGGCCAGCAGTCGAACTTTTCCTGGCAACCTGGTGCCAATCAAACTCCAGGCCCCTTTTTCCCAGGTTGTCACCAACAACCCAAACTACCCTTCCTGGCAACTTTGCACTTGCCAGATTTGACAAGGTTGTTGAATGACCCTATCTATCATGATCCACGTTGGCCTCCTATGCTGACGAAGTTGCCTTTGGACATCCCAAAGTTCAAATCCAAGCCTAACGAAGATCCATGAGATCATGTGACTACCTTCCATCTTTGGTGCTCATCTAACTCATTGAAAGACGACTCCGTACAATTACGATTGTTTCAACGTACTCTCATTGGGAGTGCTGTGAAATGGTACATTGAGCTCGATCGCTCAAGATACTCTTCCTTCGGGGAACTGGCGATGGCTTTCCTAAACCATTTCCAATTACCTGTGAGATATGACGCTGGCACAGAGCTGCTTGCCAATTTTGAACAGACAACAGCAGACCGTATCTCTGATCACATCCAAGAATGGAGATGCCGAAAGAGTTTATTTAAGGTGTCAGTCCCACCAGTATTCCTGCTTGAGTGGTTCCTTAAGTCTTTGGTCCTGCAGTTATCCAAATACGTTGCAAGTATTCTCCGAAGAAGATGCCATCATGAGAGCTCGACAATTTGAGCTCATCTATTCTCAGTCTGGTTTATTATACAACATCTTGTCAGATGCACCACGCTCAATACTTGATAAAACTAGACAGAGAGCTAGACCACATGCCGATGGTATTGTTGGTTCAGCACAAACAAAGCCCGCTGAGAAATTGATGAAGCAGTTGCAGTAGTTATCTATACAACACACAGCAGCTAGCCAAACTACTACTTTGGTTGCTCCCCCCACCAAAACGTCGGAGATACACACAGTGCAATCGACTAACCCAAAGGCCACCCAGCAGTGTGAAGGAAAGAAAAAACAACGAAAGAAGGGTAAGGGGGATAAAAAACCTACCGATAATGTTGGCAAGGACAACACTGAGAAACGGAAGGTGAGGTATCCATGCAACTTGTGCACGGAGGACCACCCAACCCATCTATGTCCTCTGCATGTAGAAGCCCAAAAGTTTGTGACGCAATAACAGCCTGTTGTGTTGACCAATCCATTTCAACATGGGTAAAATCTAACCCAAGCCTCTGCCAACACGGAAGGGGGCAGCCAAGAACCCTCTCCGCCTGTGAACAACCCCGCATCCGCGAACGTATATATGGTGACGGGTGATGCTTTTATATCAACTAGAGCGCATGACTATAGTAAACCAAGCACTTCTGAGAAGGGTAAAGAAGTTGAACTCCCATCTCTTCCTCTACAGATTGAGAAGACGTTGGGCGAAACAATGACACGCATTCCCAAAGGCCCATTCAAAAAATATTCTCATAACCCAAATGCAAGGGCTGCCCAGAACTACTCTGTGGTGGAAGATTTATCACAAATCCCTTGTGCGGTGTCCGCTTTGAAGGTCCTCCAAAGCTGCCCTTCCCAGAGGAAAGCCTTGTTAATCGATTTAGGATCTATCAAGACTTGTAATTCAGGTACAATCATGTTGGATACAACCGAATTAAAACCTCGTCTACCTTACCACGTAGCGTTTCAGATAGTAGTGGCTTATCCCAAAAAACCTTTTACTCGGAATATCTTCCGCACAGTGGTTGATGAGGGCGCCTCGACATGCGTTATGTCGCTGGCATGTTGGAAGGTCGTTAGCCAACCCGTTTTGTCTCCATCACCTACTCTCCTCACCGCTTTCGAAGGTCATTCATTCTGACCACATGGCATCGTTCCTTCTTTCCCCATGTAGTTATGAGGGAAGACCGTGTGTGTCGAAGTAGAGGTAGTCGATGCTCCCCTCAACTATAACCTCTTGTTAGGAAGGATTTGGACTTATGCCATGCAAGTTGTGGTTGCTACAGTTTTCAGGGTCTTGTTGTTTCCACATGAGGGCCAGATAGTGACCATCGATCAATTGTCTTTCTCCAGACCTGACCCTGCATTAGGGGCATCCATGGTCCCGATGATTGATAATCCTCAACCGAGTGTCGTCAATGTAGGGGTTGGTTTGTGCCCATCTTTGATGGGTACCTTCAATTACCCACCCCCTCAAGGCGATATCAAGTTTATCTCCAATCACCATAAGGTTGAGATTTTTCAAGTTTCGTCGTTCCGCATGACTTGCTTCGACGATCCATGGATACTTACTTCCCCATCGGCCACGATGGATGGGACGAGGCACCCGGGCATATCCATGCCTTTTTCCGCAGCTGAGGTAGCGTACTCTTCAATCCAGCAAACTTCAGCCCACACTGATCCAACTCCCACACAAGAGTTTGATCCACTTCTAGAGCCTATTTGGGCTCAGGGTTCTCTCGCTCACACCGATTCATTAGACTTAGTCTTGCCCTCTGACGAAGCAATAATTGAAGCAATGACTAGTCCGGACAAACCCTGGGAAGATATTCATCACAGAGCATACTTCCTCCCAGAGTTAAGCCGAATCGAAGCAGGAGAATTCACCGTGACTATGACAGGAGATCGGTCTTGTCCTATTAATCTCTTAGCTACCCATGAAGTTTATGCTGAGGGTAATATGGCAACCATCATTGGCATACATCCAGTGGACATACATCTTGCAGAACACCAAGGTTCAGGAGGTTTAACCCTTGCTTTTGAAGCCTTTTTCATTCAATAAGGGGGTCCACACATGATGTAATGGTGATAGTCGCGTGTACACGTGGGCAGAGTTTACTCTACTCGAATCTACACACGGCTTGTCCTGATACAACCCGTGTGGACCTAGGGCCGACCTTTTAAAGGTCGACGCCCCCCTAAAAAATGAAACCCAATGCAAAACTACAGACATAAAATGAAAGATAAGAGAGTTTGTACTTACTTGGTCCAGACAGAAGTTCGTTTCATCCACTGTAGCTCCTAGAATCACCACTTTTGACAAAGGGGGTCTTTTGGCTCCATAGTCAATTTCCAAATCAGCACTGGTGACAATGAGCTGCCAGCGTCTATTTATAGACTTTTTGGCCTCTTTTTGTTACTTTTTTGGCCTCCCTTATCATTTTCTTTATACCAAAAACCATTTAGAGTGATTCAGGAGTTACATAGGAGGGATTTGATCGGGTATTAGGACAGTTTTTTTTTAGTTTTGAGTATTTTTCGATGGTCCTTGGAAAAATTTTCCGACGATCAACTTGAGCATATAGGTTAGGTTTCTACCCTGACTTTTGTATCTCGTTGTCTTTTTCCTTTGCCATAGGATCGATCCCATCAAGTTGTGACACAAAACCATCATAGCTACTTTAGAAGTGTCACAACTTGGTGGTAGAGATTACCAGAACATGGATGCCCTAGGTAGATCCTGGTTGCATTATGGCATCCATGTTGTTTCTAAAACCTGTAGGCTCGGGAGTCCTTGTAGTTTTTCCTGAATATGAGTTTGAGCCTCATTTGCATGATTCTTTTTCACTCTCGACCTCACCCCCAGGACTCCCAAAAAATAACGGGTCTTCTTTTAATCCCTTTTCAGACCCTCTAAACATGAAACGATTGTTGAGCGATCTTGTGGCCTTTCACGTTCGTTAAACTAAAATTTGAAGTCACGTCTGTCTGGCGGTAGTTTATCCCTTTTTAGGTCCAGACGGTCAACTGTACAAACAAAGGTATACTCTATGGAACTTCAGTTCTTTAGAAGAGTACTCTCAGGTATAATTTTATCTCTTTTTCAGGCCTAAGGGACTAAACTTACGAAGAAGGAACCCTCATGGAGTCCATAGTTAAGCTCTTTTCAGACTCCCTAAAATTGAAAAGATCATCGAGTGATCGTATTCTTTCACACTCGTTAAATTATTCCAGAAGACCATTCCTGACGGAGTCCGTAGTTAAGCTTTTTTCAGACCCCTTAAAAATGAAAAAATGGTCGAGTGATCTTGTCCTTATCACACTCGTTAAAATGGTTTTGAATAGATGTCGTGTCGGTGCTAGTTTACCCCTTTTTCAAACCGACTAGACTATCTTCGAAAAAGGTACCCCAATGGAGTCTCCTTTTATGTTTTTTCAGACTCTCTAAATATGAAAAACCATCGAGCTTACCTACTATGGGCTCATTAAACTTACATCGAAGGACGCTACCATTGTGTGTTTTGTTAACTACATTTGCATACCTTATCTGCCAGCCTTGTAACAGTTTTCTTCTGCGTTTTAACACCCTTGGCCCCCGGAGGATTTTTCTCGAGTATCATTATTCTGAACATCAGTCTTGTCCTTGTGCCTTGAACTTGTATGTTTGTAACACTCATTCCTCCATTGTAACGTAACATTCCTTTATTCTTTTTTCCAAAATTATTGAAAGAGACAAAAAAATCAAATATACCCCAAAAAGAGGAAGGGAAAAGTATTTTCTTTATTGGCATCATAATGAGTCGCCCTTGGATAAAGCACATATGTCTGTTTTTTCATCAAACTATGGGATGTAGTACAACCTTAGGAAGCTTTCCTCACTACATAGAGTTTGTTCCTCCTCCATTTGGTTATCCTTCCAAACATATGGAGAGTTTGTGTTGCCTCCTGCTTCGTAGACTTATGATTAATGCCATGCTGCCTAAGTCTCATCATTTGTTGTGTTGTTGTCCAAGGAAAGTTTCTACCAAGCCTGAGTCAACCCCTCTGCAATTTGTCTCTTGCCCTCATACCCGGCCATCCTGAATGTCCAATCAAGTCCTTGTTCAAAATCAATGAAGTCTTCAGTTTGATCATCAAGATTATCTAGTCCATGACCGACGAGCCGTCGAAGACCTCTGGGTAGTGAAGTCGTACACACATATTACACTCCTACCTTGAGTTTTGAATATTTTTAAGTTGTTTCTTGAGCTCTAAAGATCTCATCTCCAGCCATCAGGTCGTATCAGCTTCTAGAAGATGGATACTCTATCTGTATATCTTTTTTTATTTTGAGATGTAGCTCCACTGTGTATTATTCGTGGCTACACCTTATATAGTTATTCGGCATGGATCTACAGTGTATTTGATTGGTAGCCATGATTCTATTTTATCCCGAGCATGGGTATGCCCGCCTCGGTGAGACATTTGTTATTTTGCAGACGGCGCCTCGCAGTTCCTGGTCCCTAGGCTCACTTGTTCGACACATCAGTAAAGATTGGTAATGTATTTAGGCCATCATATGCTCTTCTAACCTCACACATTAGGGGGCATCTGTTATAACCCTAATTTGTACCATACATGCTTACCTAGCATCAGGCCATCTCAGATCCCTTCTTTGCCAAAGCACTGTTGAACAACTCTTTAAAAAACCTCTTTTATAAGGGTCCACGCGCCCTACTGCATTACTGCACACGTGTACACACTAGCTGACCTAAAACAGCCCACATGGCTGACAAAAGCACGAAAAAAGGAAAGTTGTCGATGGAACACACAGCTTTGGGTGAGTTAACTGAAACTCTCAGCCAACCATGGCCGAGGGTTCGTCCAAATAACTAGCTTCTTCTAGCCTATAAAAGAAGGGTTAGGGGTCCCATTTGGAGGAGGAGAAATGGAGTAAAGAAACTCTGGCCAATTGCATATTCCCATTGTCCCAACCCTTTAGCCATCCTTGTGCAAGAAGAGATACAAAACAAAGAAGTTGGAGGAAATTTGAAGAGGAGCCCAAGATCAAGGTTCGCAGAGCAGTGGTCGGTCTTGACATTGTAAGTTGATTCATTAAAGTTAATAATAAAGAAATGTTTTTCCCGTCCCACTATATGAGTTCTTCATAGTTCAGTAAATATATGTTTGAATCTCTAACCCATTAGTCTATAGGTAAAATGCATGTGTAGTTTGTTTCTTGTTTTGTACGCAGGTCAATATTGAGAGGATAGGTGCCAACAAGCGATCAAGCGTGAAGGGGGATCGACATCGAACATCCGGAGCAAGGTATGTTGGTATAACCATGTATTTGTTGAAAAGGAATGGGGTATAAGTTTGGGGACGAAGGTAGAAAGTAGATTTCTTTTGGTCATATATGCATGCATAAGATAACCCTATTTTTTAGTCCGTAAGGGGATTTCCCTCACAACAAACCTCGGGGTGGCAAGTGTGGGGGGGATTATATGTGATCCTGGAGGAAATATTATATTTCAATTTTCTTGGGGACTTGGGAATGTAACAAACAACTCTGTTGAGGCCTATGCCTTATGGAAATGTCTCAAACTTGTTAAATCCAATTTGATCCCTAAGATTAAATACTTCCCTTGAGTGTTATCATGCATCATAAACCTTCTCGATGACTTTGATTATGAAGTCTTTCATATTCTTCGAGTGCACAATTTTTTTGCATACAAGTGTGTTAAGAATGGTGCCACTTTGGTCGTAGGTGTCATTGAAATAAAAGGAGATTTGGATTTCCTCCACTTACCTTAGTGTTGGTTGATGTCTTCTCTTTTATTGGTCTAGAGGATTATTTATGTGGTATTCTAATTTTAATTCACCATCACAAATTGACCTTGGTTTAGAGTTAATAAGCTTCCCAACAAAATCCATTTAAAACTATCAGCGACTCAAGTAAACCAGAAGGCAACGCAGCACACAGAGTCTACTGCACAGTCTCACCCGAGATAACTCTATGGGTGGATGCAATACTCAGGTGTTTTCAACTTGAGACTGTGCGGATATCTGCGGTTGTGTTTTATAATCTTTATTCATCCAGTCTAACATCTAGATATAACATTCATCCTATGCATGCATGTGGAATACCAGATATACTTAGTACTTCATTCATCTAACATTCATCAATTAATCAGACATAAAGATGCATTCATTCATTCACATCACATAGTGTTACCGTGGCTCACCCCCTCCTTGACTATGTCCACAAATATCTGGCTCTCAAGCTTTTATTGTAGTTCAGAAATATCTCACATCACACATGGTTACAATCTTAGTTCTCCCCCTTTTCCATAGGCTCCTCAATCCCTGTGAGGCTAACTAGATCGCACCAGGATCCTCAGCCTATGATCTAACCCTCGGGATCGAGTTTCTCACTTTTCACATAGCTCACCCGCTTAATGACTCATATGGTCTTTACAACTCTCTCTCTTTATCTTTCTCTAGATGTTTCCCCTTCTCTCGATTTCTCTGTTGTCTCGGTCGTATCCATTGGCGTTCTTTTTGTCGCCTAAGTACTACTTATTTATATCCTCGGCTCACCATCCATTACAATGCATTACAAAAACCCTAACCCTAGCATCATTAGGTCTTCCTTGCATGCACGATTCGCTTGCTTCTCTTACACGTGTTGTTTTTCCTTCCAGTTGTCTTTTCCTCCTTGCATGCTTCTCCTCCAAAAATATCCTTTCTTCCTGTCTCAGCCTGCATTCAACAGGCCCCCAACACTGACATGTGGCTTGTCCCAAGCCACCTAAACCTTTTGTGCTTATTCAATCTCTCCTGCAAGATCCTGGAACTTCTCTATGAGTTGCTTTGCTTGCGTTTGAGCCTAGACAGTCTTCTCCTTGAGTGCATCCAATACCTGCATTGCAATCTCGTCATTGATCATCTCTGCGCACTCTGCCTGAGTTTGTGCCATGTTCTTCTTTGTGTCTTCTACCTGCGCAATGAACTTCATTTCTCACTCTTGGAGTGGTTCCATTTGATCTTAGTGCTCCTTCTTTTGTGCCTACGCGGCTATGAGTTATGCGTGCAGCTTCTTCATATCTTGTGCTCCTTTGACGTGCTCAGTGATCGGCATCATGTTCTACCTTTGCTTGAGGTCCTTGATAGTTGCACTTATCCTCTCCTCTTTTTGGTCCCATTGCCAGACCTATTGATCCTCCTCCAGCTTCGTTCATAGATGTGTTGCTTTATCAAACAAGTCGGTAGCGGTGCTGAATTGTCTCTCCATCTCCTCTATCTGTGTTGTTGCTTCCCGCTTCCTCTTCTCCTTCACCTTCGGGGGAGTGGTAGGTACCAGCTATTCCTAGAGGTGCTCGATATCCTGCCTATATTGATCAATTGTCTACACAATCTAATCAATCTTTTCCGTCACTGTGAGCTATGTGGTATGCGCTCTCTTCATAATTTTCTCATAGGATACATCAAGTCCCTGTTCAAGCCTATACATGCGATATGTCTCATCTTTGGTCTCGAGCTTGACCTGCTCGAGCACAAATTCCAACTCTTTCCTGCTATCCTTGGTCTACTACAATTTCGTTCTGTATATGCATGCATGCGACTGTACCTCCTACGTGATGCTGACTTGGAATTTATACAAGGCCTTGGTTGGTATCCACGTCATTACCAACTATATTTGGGCCAAATCCTTCAAGGGTGTCTGAACCACAATTTCATCCATGCACATCATGATAGGTGTAATGTGAAACATCGAGCTCGGTTGTGTTGTCGTTTGGATCCTATCCTGCTCGCTCGATCCAACCTTGGCTCATGTATATGATGTTGTTGGGATTGATTCTATTCCTCTGCCAGCCCTATGTGTTTCTCTGATTTGCTTGAGGAGATGCCTCATGTCTTCCAGCTCATCCTGCATCCTATCCCTTTGGCACTGAGCTTAGTCAAAATCCTTTGTTGTTCAATCCTGGACCATCTAGGCCACAAGGCCTGCATCATCCTCCATGATCGTATATTCTGGTGGTGTTTTGTGTGCCTTAAATTTCTTGTGCACACCCCCTATTTGTAGAATTGGCCTCTTAGTCTGGACTTGCTCCTGCTGAGTAGCACTTGATGTTGCTCCCTGCATTTTCTTAGTCTCTTTTTCCTGTTCCTGTGGCGTCTAGGTGTTTTTCTTCTTCCCCGCCTGGTTTCCTTTCCTGGACACACCCCCTTTCTTTTGTTGCGTTGGGTTCTAACCTGTCCTTGGCTTCTTGGGCATCGTTTTGTCTCCTACGGGTGTATGTTCCTACTCTACCTCAGTCTCCTTATCCGCAGGCATTTCTTGATTCAAGTTCGGAATCCTCCAGTCCTCGTGCCAATATGTGATGGCCATTTCTACATCCTCTTCCTTGATGCAGTACTGCAGTTGTAACCACTGGTTCTCAGGATCCTTTTGTGCTTGGATCCACATTGTATGCCTGGTCACTTTGAAGTTGGTTGTGCCCTGATACTATGCGACCACTTCTGGGTTAATCCGCCAAGTGTTAGTGATGCTTTCCTACAGGTTGTTGTAATATCCTATGAACATGCCTGCATTCACACTTTTGTTCTTGGGGTCTTAAGTGATCCCCGGCGATAGGTATCACACTGCGTGGCAAGGATTGGATCTCATGGAAAAGAATGAATACTTAGGATCCTTCCATCCAACCAAGGTGATCAGGACGAGTAGCCATGAATAGTGAAATTTTTTCCCCATGTCCTGCGCGTCCTTGCAATCTTCCAAGAACAATTTCAACAAGTATGAGGCCCAGCTGAGTGTGGTGCCCTCCACACACTGTGTTGCAGTTGCGATGACCCCGGCAGGGACTTCCTCCTATGGCATTTCCTAAGTAACTTGCATGCCATGATTTTTGTGGCCATCATTTTTGTTGTGTCACTAATGCACTTAATTATGATTATGCGTGACCCTCTTTCTGTACCATGCTTCTTCTTCATTTCCTCGTCCAGTGCCTTCTCCTTTGTCTTTTCATCAAGGAAATCCACGGGTGTCTCCCCCCATGTTGGCAGCCATGTGATGTATGCAATGAGATCTATGTCTATAGAGACGAGTTGTTACAGCCACAGGTATCCTCTGTGGGTGACTTCCATCAGCTTCTTGACGCAGTTGTTTGCGTCTCGGCCCCTCCCAAAGTGCGGGATGTCCAACGGGCCTAGAATCCTGGTTTTGGCTAGTCTGACTACCCATTGTCTTGGTTGGTTAATTGGTTCACCAAAGGGTCCTAAGCCCACAGTTTTCAGGTAAAATTTATTGGAAAACTCTGGGAACTTGTCCATGTCCATCACATTATGGTCTGAGTACCGCAATTTATCCACGTGGCCTAACATGTTGCCCGTGACATGTACACCATTTGAAATGCACGGCAAGACTATTATTGTGGCGGCTTGCTTGCGCGGTGATCTTGCTACTGGTTGTTTGACCTTTCGTTGTGGTGGTTGACTCGAGGTTTCAACCTCCATTGTTCTTTCTTCTGCATACTCCTCTTCTCAGTCGGTGACATATTCCACTGTGCCCTCATGTGGTTGCTCTGGCGTGGTTATGTGTGAACTTTCTAGCGCGGTCATTTATGCCTGGTTTGGGACCGTCCCATTGACTCTCGGAGCTTCTTCAGGGTTTTCAGGGTGAAAATGATTGCCTATGTCCTCAACCTGTTGGCCCTGTCCTATTTATGGCATATCAATGTACATGCCCACTGGTGTTGTATGTTGGGTTTCCTCCACCACTGGCGTGGGGCTTCCTGGTTCCATGTTGGGTGACGAGATTTAGTCCAAGTTGATGACTTCTGGAGGCTAAGGTGGTTGTTGTTTTCTTCCCTATGGCTGTGGTGGTGCTCTGACATTGCTTCGAGGTCATCTGTAAGCCTGGCTTAGCGCTCCTATCTTGGGTGGTGCCATGGTAGTAAAGATGTTTCCTGCCAAGATTAGTTCGCTTTGTAACCTCTACAGATTCGTTCTCTGCTCTATATACTCTATTGCTATGTGCTCTTCCTAATTTCACAATAACCTCTCTGATCCCTATTAGGAGGCTTTATATAGGAATTGTGTGAAGCTTCTCGGAAACATTACCAAAATTGTGTTTTAAATGAACTGGCACTTCCCGCGTACTTTCCATTGAATTCCCTTGTTGCCTCCAGTTGGTGCGATTAATGCAGCATCTCGTCGATCGTTCTTGTCATTCAATTTTGATAGTCGTCGTCTGTTGGTGCTTATGTTTTGTACACGTCATTTCCATTGTTTCCGCCTTTTAGTAACAATTGGTCATTTCTCCGCCGTGCTAGTGTTTTCGAGTGCACGTACTCATTCACTTTTTTGCGTGCTACGCCTGTGTTGCTATCTTTTGATGTCCAGTGCAATAACCCCTCTATTTTTGTTTTTTTAAGTGCTAGGAGGTCAACTGTCCTTATACAACTTCACTCGACTCCCATTGATCATCCCTCTGAGTTTTGTTCCTCCTAAATCCTTCAAATGTACAACTCCCCCATCTATGACAGTTTTTACTTTGTATGGTCCTAACCAATACATTATGAGTTTTCCTGGGTGCTAAAGAGATTTACTATCATACACCAAGACTAAGTCTCCTTCCTTGAATTTTTTCCTTTTGATGTGTTTATTATGCCAAGATTTGTCTCTTGCTTTCTATACTTCTTGGTGAAACCCTACTAGAATCTTATCTTCCTCCATGATCATCAGTTGATTTAGCCTTTCTTGTACTATGCCTCACTTCGTCATGTTTGTAATTGCTTCTATGCAAATACTAGGTACCAAAAACTCTAATGGCACCATTGTTTCTTGTCCATACACCAATCTGAACGGTGTAGGCCTTGTCAACTTTTTGCATGTGGTCC
>ML823431.1:27938-40978 GCA_009831015.1 Picea engelmannii
CCCGATGCAAGGAACTCCTCTGATGCCAACATCCAAGGTACCTGACCTAACTATGATCCATGCAGACATTATTACATTATTTACCCTCGCAGGGGCGCGGAGATCCCGTTTACAAAAATATAAGTGCTGGTGTTAAAAAAACATCCAGTAGAACCCTGCTGTTTTCAACATAGATAATCTTCATGAAATGAGTTGACCTCTGTGCTAATCCAGCGGTCAACAAAGAGTTTGAAGGAAAACTAAGAGACCAAGAAGAGGATAGAGAGGATAATAAGGGGTGATAAGAGGTGGTAGGGATATTGCAAGGCCAAACGAAGGATCATGAGGATGAAAATTAGGTTGAGGGGAAAAGTAGTTTGAATAGGATAAAACAGAGGTCAAGAGTACGAAGAGGGGTGGAGAGGCCAAGAGAAGGGACAAGAGGCTTGGATGCCACAAGTCCAAAGAGAGCAAGGAGATGCACAACAATCCCAAGGAACTATTGACAGTCACAAAACAAAATAAAAAAAGGAAAAAAGCTAAGTTTAATGAACCACAAAAACTACCTGCAAGGAAAAGGAATGGGTTCATGGTGGACAGTGCTACAAACACAGTGGTTTCCACCAATTGTGACAACAAATGGGTTACTGGTAAGGCTATTGTAGTTGTAAGGAAGAACAAGATAAGAGTTATTAAAAAGAATCAACTATGGTTTCTAAAAGGACCTAGACATGCACCATACGAAATTTGTGGGGCTATGAGAAGTTAGGTTGGGGTTTGTTGTGCAGTTTATGAAAATTGAACAACCTATTTTAAGAAAGGGTGAACTAAAAGGGGACAACAAAGAGCAAAGAATGAGTTGATGAAGGAAACACACGAAAGAAGATTTGTACAAGATTATAGGCTATTAACAATGATGGGACGATACTAAACCGTCTATAGAACATTCATGTACAAAGGGTGCACCATTGCAATAACAAGGAATTAAGGGAAGACATCTGGAAACCAAAGAGGAAAGAGGCTCCATGAGATCACAATAAAGGGAAAGAGACTCCCACAAATTATATGGGAGTAGCCATCAGAACTATCTATGCAAAAGAGTCGCAAGAAATATGGCGCACCCTAGGAAGGTGGGAATTGAGGAGAGATGGGGGTCTCTGAAAGAGAAGGAACAATAGGGCCTATTGCCCAAGAGAATCCAAAACAAAATCAAGAGAGGAGATATAGAGGATTTAAGAGATACAAGAATGTTCAAAAATTGAAATTTAGGATTAGTTGGGAGACAAGGGGGACACATTGGAGAAAAGTGTTGATGTTTTGGTAGCAGCGAGAGATATTCCCTCCTGGACAACCTTTCTTAGAGAAGAAGAAGATTCCAGAAGTCAAAGGAAGACCATTGAAAAATTGAAGAACACCCTGGAAGAGAAGCCAACCCACAGGAAAAGAATAAAGTGGAAATAGAATTTCCAGGAAGAGAAGTCGTCCCACAGGAAACGATAAATTGAAAATAGAATTCTAGAAAGAGAAGTCATCGCCAACAAAAGTGACTTGAAGACTATAAATAAAGTGACGCCTTGCTCATTTGTACTCTCACTCACACAAGAATAAGGCACAAGTCTAAGGCAAGGAGAAGACGCAGCTACTGCGTCAACTAGGGTTTCTTGATATTTCTTGGTGGTATCTCTTGTGCGCTATCTATAGAGATGTGCTAGCTTGGTATGGTGTTGCAGTTATAGTTGTCTACCCCTGCTAGGGTTTGACAAAGACAAAGAGATAAGTTTGTGTATCAGGGTTTCTTCATTATCAGTTTTTTCTCTTGTGAAGAAGAGCTTGTTCATGGTTGGATTGTATTATCAGAAATAATCTATCTAAGAAAGGTTGGCTGGGTTTTTCCCTGGGTTTGGGGTTTTCCCAGGAAAAATCTTTGTGTATCCTTGTGTTTGTTTTAAGTTTCTTACATTTTCAATATATGGTTGCTAAATAAAGATCTAAATGTTCTGGTAAATCTATTGCTCTAAAAATTCAAGAAAATCTAACATGGAATCAGAGTTGGTTACTGTTATCCCCCAGTTTAGGGATAACTTAGGAGATTATGTCTTGAGGCCCACAGGTCCTAGACATGGAGTACCGAGAGCCAAATCGACTTGAGCATGGCCCTAGAGGGCCCATCTTTTCATTCTTCAACGCCTCCACTTTGTCAGCAACAACATCATCCGCCACCTCGGCCTGGTCCTGTAGCAGAGATGGATCTTGCTCCATGAGGTAATGAGTCCGGGTATCATGGTATGTGTCACTCTGATCCTCAAAACCTTTGAATATGTGCATTCAATTATTTTTGCTTCTAACGGGTGCTTGGATATTATACCTCTGCACTTGACTATATCTGGGGGAAATGACAGGATGCCCTAGTAAGTTGGTACCCATAGGGTTTGAGTTGCCACTGGTGGGATTCATGAGAAGCCATCGTCCGCTCCCACCATACTTACCACTTTCCATCTTTCTCCCACTCATCCATCCCACTACACTGGCCCAGGCATTGGGTTGGCCAAATATGTAAGGGTTGTACCTTACCTTGTGGGAAGAAGGGGCTAAAGGCCCGGAGGGTAAAAGTAGCTGGAAAAAGATAGAAGCCAAAGAATGAAACCTTGAGATGCTTCGCCCATAGATCCCAGAGAAAGTAATAAAAAGCTTCTCAACAAGAAACAAAGGGACCCCTAAAAATAATAAAACAAGACCTAGTTAGAGGATAGGGGGTCTCATCATGAGCCAACCTATTAAGTCCATGGGCATGTAGCGGTATGACACTACCAACAACATGTCACCATGCCAAGGTAGTGGCTCTTGGTGGCATAGCCAAGAGAAAGGGGGTCTCATCACGAGACAACCTTCTCATTTCCTTGAAATGTTTGTGAGTAACATTGCCACCACTGGTCACCACGCCAGGGCAGTGTCCCCTAACTAGCTTCTTGAAAGAAAAAGCAAAAGGAATAAAGACAAAAGGCATGAATGGGCTTGGAAACATTTGCATCCATGACAGGTGTAGATCACCCTCTACAGAGGCACCCACAGGTAAGCCATACATTTCCCTGCTATCACTGCACCCCTTGCCTAGACATCCCTTACCACCTCATCCACTCACATGGCTTAGATTTGATTTCTCCCGGAAACACCCCACATCTAGTGAGCATTAGCCCAATAGGACGTCCTAACGTTTCCTCCAAACTTGGCTTGTAGATTAGTATAATGTCTTTGAGCACTGGTCCGGGTAAAGGGGGTTTTATGCACATGTTTAATAACTTGATGATTAGATGTGATTGACATTGCTATGATCCCTGTGACTTATGAGCCCATGGAGGGCGTATCTGTTGATGTTTCAGGATCATACCCAACGGACAGGTACCCTTATGGACAAGTACACATGGGGAGATGATTAGTTTAGACCTCCATGGGGCTGAGAGCCCACCAGATGGATGTTGAGACCCCAGCAGGGGGCAGAGACAGATCATAGGATTGCACCAGAGAAAGAGGAGGATGTTCCACCAGAGGCAGCTTGGCAGACCCGTACCCAGGGGGGTTGTGCCCTTTCCACCAGGAAGTAGGCCTTGGAAAGCCCATGACATCACCCATGACACCCATGACATCATCTAGTGCTTGTGGAGGTTTTGGGAGGCAGTTGTGTGCCAAGTGGCACGTGTGGTAGGTTCCTGAGGCCCAAGAAGGCCTAACATTTTGCTCCAAGAGGCCAACATTGCCCTAAAAAGGCCTAACGTCACCCTAAAAGGGCATGACATCATCATTTATGCTTGATTTAGGGTTTTAATTATGACATTTAATGTAAAACCATATTTTGATGTAAATTTGGCCATGTCGGCCTTTTTGACCTAAAGTAAAATTAAAGGTCATTGGTATGGTATAAGTAGAGCTAAAACTCTCATTTTCTCATCATTTTTCACTCACACTTGTGTGAGGTCTGAAATTTGCGGCTCTCATTAGGGTTTTGGACTGAAATTTTAGTGTGCACTTGTTGGAGGAGGGCTATTTTTGGTGAATTTGGCATTTTTCTTGGTGGAAAGTCTACAACTAGGGTTTTGCTTGATGATACTTGATGAATGTGAGTAAAATTTTGCAATTCTTCTCTTACTTGAATGGTTATGGTGTTTTACTTTACATTTTGTTATTATTTATGAAATTGCTAGCCTAAACCCTAGGGATCAAGCAAATGTTATTGTCCTTGTTCTAATTTGCTATCTACCTACTAGATTGTGTCAAGGAGCCATTTTATTGAAACCATTGCTAGGGCCTTGCCATTTCAACACCCTAGCATTTGTCACTTCATCCTAGCCAATTTTACTTTGTCATTGAGTTAAAGAAGGAGGAAAACCTACTAAGGCCTAGGGTTACCTACACATTAGTAGTTGTTTTCCCCTAGGGTTTGGTGGTTGAAGCCTTTGCTTACCAACACTTCATCCATAAATTCCTCTTGTCTTTGGCTCTATTAATATCATCTTGCTCCTTCAATTCTTGCAGCCACTTGTTGACTCCATTTTTCCCTATGAAAGCACTGGTCTAAGATCTCTCTCTTTAGTGTTTTGATCACAACCTTCAAACATCTAAATCTTTGAACAAACTACTAACACCTTCTAACCCTAGATTAGATTGAGCTACTAACCTTATTGTTGCTACTATTCAATTAAGTTACGACCATATTTTGCAGCATTTAAAGCTTCTCTAAGCGATTGAAAAGATTGACTAATGCATAGCCTTATTTGCTTCTGATGAATGTTGGTGTTATGACATTAATGATTAATTATTCCTGCTCATTCTGAAGTTTTCCTAAAGCATTAATTGAGAAGTATGGTCTTGTGATTATTGTTGCTATATATATTTGTTTACTTTGTCAATATATTAGTCAATTGATTTTATTGAGAAAGTCTCTGATTATATGAAGTACTAACCAGCAAGTGCTTTTACAAATATAGTTTTATGTTGCTTTGTTCCGGGTAGGTACACTTCTGGTTTATTATTTCTTCATTGGTTGTTTAACTGAACTTTCTGATCGGTGGTGACTTGTGAGAGGGAACCTTTTACTTGGCCTTTATCCTTCGCCTTCTCAAAACCCCAGGTCACTGAGGACGTATCCCCTGGGCCTACCACCCTAAATAGAAAGAGACATCCTATTGAGGTGACAGTGATAGTATAGTCTCCCTTTACACCAATTTGTCTTTGTTTTCCTTTTCCTTCTATCAAAGTACAAATTGCGCGATAACAGTTACCTTCAGAACAGTTTAACCACTAGAAGGAAGATTGCACTTTGGATTTGTTGCAGCACCTTGCCGCTACACAATTTTTTTTTGTCAAGCTCGTTGAGCACTATTTCCAAAGTCGCAGGGACTAACTCCACTTCAAAGCAACTTGCCTAACCCTAGCGCACATCTTGAAACCCTAGCGTTGACTTTTCAAGGAGGATGAAATTTTGATATTTTTCAGGCCTGGGGTTTCTACCAGTAAAAATGATTACCAGTATGAGAGTTGAGGATAGGTTGGATGCAAAAAAAAACTTCAAATCGTGGAAGCATAGGATACTACTCATTCTATAAGAGAATGAGCTCTTGGATCATGTCAAGCAAGTTCTCCCAAAACCAGAAGAAGAAGACGCCAAGGCGAAGTACAAGAAGAATGAGATCAAGGCCAAGAGGATCTTGATAGATTCAATCAAGGACCACTTGATTCTCAATGTATCATAATAGAAGACACCAAAGGAGATGTTTGATGCCTTATCAAGATTATATGAAAGCAAGAACATAAGCAGAAAGCTAACCCTAAGGCATCAATTCAGAAACGTGATGATAAACAAGTCAGATACAATTTCCACCTACTTCATGAGAATTTTGCAGATCAAGGACTAGCTAGCATCTATTGGAGATTCAATGGATGATGCAGAGCTTGTGACTACAACTGTTAATGGCTTTCCTTCTTGGGATGCGTCTGTTCAGGGAATTTGTGCAAGAAGTAAATTACCCAAATTTGACAAGCTATGGACAGACTGTACCTAAGAAGAATCAAGATCGATATCCAGGTCACATAAAACCAATGATGGAGAAAACCAAGCTTTTGTTGCTCATGTGAAGAAAAGGAAAGAAAGGAGAAATACCAGTCCAAAGAAAACTAGAAGATCAGTTCTAGACCACAAGAAGGATGTATCTAAAATTAGATCTTTCACTTGTAAGAAGTTGGGACATTTTGTTTATCAATGTCCTCAAGGGAAAGGAAAGAGAAAACATCATGCACATGCAGTGGATATGGAAGAGTCTACATCTCAAAAGAGGACAAAGGAATCAAAAGATGAAGAATATGTCTTTGTCTCAGCTCTCATAGGTACTATCACTCAAGGAAGTGATATTTGGCTAGTAGACAGTGGTGCTTCCAAGCACATGACCAGGTTCAGAAGTTCTCTTACAAAATTGACAGAGAAGAGTTCATCCCTTCAGGTAGAACTTGGGGATGATTCTAGGCATGCAGTCAAAGGAGTAGGAGAGGCCTCCTACCAGCTTGATTTAGGTAATTCTATCTCAATAAAAGATGTTTTGTTTGTACAAGGCTTAAAGAAAAATCTTTTTTCTATTTCTGCCTTAAAAGATAAAGGCTTCAGTGTAGCTTTTGTGGATGGCCAAGTCCTTCTATGGCCTAAGAGTTCAAGTATAGATTTAGCTATTGTGATTGGTGCCCAAGACGGAGGATTGTATAAATTAAAGGGACACAAGAACAAGCCCTTGTACACAACAGTGTTAGCTCTAGTGAGCTATGGCACTGAAGACTTGCTCACCTAAATTACAGAGCCTTACCAGTTTTGTGCAAGATAGTTACAGGTCTACCAGATATGCAGGTAGAGCATGATGGAGTATGCAAAGGCTGCACACTTGGAAAAAATGCCAAGGGAAGATTTTCAAGAAATTACAACAAATCCAAAGGGATCTTGGACATCATACATTCAAATGTATGCGGATAGATGACCGTGCCATCTCTAGGTAACTTTTTGTACTATGTCATTTTTATTGATGATTACTCACGTAAGACATGGATCTATTTCTTGAAAGAGAAAGATGAAGTTTTTAACAAGTTTCAAGAATTCAAGGCTTTAGTAGAAAATCTCTTTGGAAGAAAGATTAAAATCTTGAGGTTAGATAATGGAGGTGAATACACCTCAAATGAGTTCAATACTTTTGCAGAGAAGATGGGATTAAGAGGGAGTTGACAAATCCCTACAACCCCTAGCAAAATGGGGTTGTAGAGAGAGATAACAGATCGATTGTAGAAGCAACTAAAGCAATGATCCATGACTAGAATTTACCCATGCATCTATGGGCAGAAGCATCTAGTACAGTCGTATATGTCCAAAATAGAAGTCCTCATAAGATATTGGGGAACAAGACACCGGAATAAGTATTCATCAGAAAGAAACCAGAAGTCATCCACTTGAGAATATTTGGTTGTCCAGTGTACATACATGTTCCTAAGGAAAAGAGAACGAAGTTGGAGCCTTCAAGAAAGAAGGGCACCTTTGTTAGATACAGTGAGACTTCAAAGGCTTACATAATATACATCCCCGGACAGAGATAGATTGAGATTAGCAAGGATGTTACATTTGATGAAGAAGCAACCTTTAGGAAATCTAGGGAGTCTCACATAGATGAGGACAGAGAGGAGTAGGAGGCTCCAAGGGATGCATTAATGATTGACTCTACTACCAAAGAACACATTCCAGAAGATCATAATGAGACAGTAGAGCCAGAGATACCTGTAGATCCACCAAGAGAAGTTACAATTACCAGGAAGAGACCAACATGGCTCCGGAACACTTTGCAGGAAGCTGAAGGACATGCAGATCCCAGGGTCTCTTTCAGAGAGAGCAAGAGACCACACAAGTTTTCCAGTTATGTGGCATTGATGAGTAAAATCGTTGATTCAAAACCTTACACTTATGAGGAAGCTGCTAAGCAGCAAGTGTGGAAGGATGCCATGATGGAAGAGTATCAGTCCATCATGAAAAATGATGAGTGGGAAGAGGTTCTGAGACCAGAAGGGAAGTCAGTAGTGACTTCCAAGTGGATCTACAAGATCAAGCATGTTGTAGATGGAATGTAATGTCCCCACTTTGGGACATCATCACAGTGCAGAGGTTTATGATGACCAAAGTAGCCAGACGGATGCTATAGTGAGTACAGGGGGTATTGAGAGGCATTGTGGGGTCAGTCTTACATTACTCATCCTATTTCATCATTATGAGCCATTCTGCACAGATTGGCTTTGGTTCCGTGGCATTCCGACAATTTCCAAGGTTTTGAGTATTTTTGGCTATAAGTCAATAAAATTCACTTAAGAGGTCATTTTGGGCACTATACTTGGAGGAACCTCTCAGTGTAATAGCTCATTGGAATCGGGAGGAACAACACTACAAGATAGGATGACGAGAAGTGACTTTTAGTGGCCAGGGAGGCCACAAAGAGACATAAGGTGTTTTTCAAAGGTAAAAAGGTTAATTAATTAATTACTTTAATTAATTAATTAAATATTAATAAAATGAAAGTCACTTTGGAGGGGCAAGGAGAGAAAAACATATAAAGGAAAGGCAAGGGCCTCTACTCATTCATTCATGTATGATCATATTTTGATATCTAGCTTCCAGCTAGTGAGCCCAGCATTGGGGGTTTTGAGGGTTTTGACTTAACAAACCCTAGAGGACGATTCCGTGGTGAAAGATTCCACCTAGCTTGTCCCAAACTTGGTCTCGGAGATGCAATACTCTCCCACACCATTCTAGTTCAGTTCTACATCAGTGTAGGAGGGTTCTACACTAGCCACAGGCACTGGAAGAGAAGGAAGGCGCACCATTGGGGGTTTCCAGCAAGGGGGGCGCACCATTCTTGGAGAGAAATTCATTGCAGGTGATTGGCAGGGCTTTTGGAGATTCTATCACCTGGGTTTTCATTGTAGGGCCTTGGACAACAGATCTAGTCCATTCAAGAGGAATTTCAGGTGCCATTTGATTTATTAGATGCATGGGACGAATTGGAGGAGAGGAGCAAACTTCAGAAAGTGGTTTCAGTCATTTGCTAGCTCAGATCTTCACCATTTCGTTTGGGACTTCACCATGGATGTTACCAAGCCCCGATCTATCATTCTAGTGGTTTTGTGGGGCATTTGGAAGCATCTAGGAGTGAGGCCGATTTATCTAGGGTTTCAGGCATCCAGGGGGCGCCCCATATCTTGGAGGAGGTTTAGATCCATAGGGTTTGAGAGAGATCTTGGAGATTCGAGCACCTGGGTTGTTCTTGCCATCACCCGATCTATTGTTTGGCATCTTTCTTGAGGTGATTGGACACATTTGGCAGCAGGGCCGAATTGTTGAGGAGTTTCAACATTCCAGCAGGGCGTGGCATCATTCAGTTGGGGTCTTTGGCACTTCATACGACCCAGCTCATCTTGTATTAATCTTCATTGGATATTTGGCCTTTGGAGGCATGTGGCATCTTCTATTGGAGCATTTTGTAGCAGCTCCAGCTTCTATTGTCTATCTTCTTAGCCATCTGTTGATCATTCCAGATCGACATCTTCATTGTAGCAGGTTCTTCTATTATTATGAATAAAATCAGATCTGCAGTGTTTTGGCTTGTCTATCTTCTTATTGATCTTGCATATGGTTGAGGTATGTTCCATGACTGTATCTTCTTGTTTATTGTTGCAACACACCTATAAAATCATCAGTAAAACCCTAAGGCCGAAATCAAGAGGCCATTCTGCAAGTAACACATGTAAACAAGTAGATCAGCCAAGTGTTTGACGAAATGCCACAACCAGAAAAGTTTTAAAAGGCACCCAAAACCGTGATGTTCCTGGCACAATAACTTGGGAACATTACATGGAAGCATAGAGAAGTACAAAGAGAGATTTGTGGCTAGAGGATTCTCCCAGAAAGAGGGAAAAGATTATGACGAGACATTTGCTCCAGTAGCAAAGTACACTTCCATCAGATCTATTATTGCTATTTCTTCCATTATGGGATGGAAATTACACCAGATGGATGACAATATTGCTTTTTTGAATGGTTTAATTGAAGAAGAAGTGTACATAGATTAGCCACAAGGTTTTGTAATCCATGGGAAGGAGTCCCATGTTTGCAAATTGAAGAAAGCTTTGTATGGGCTTAAGCAGGCACCCAAGGCATGGTATGCTAGAATAGACAGTTATCTGATGAGCTTGGGGTTTACCAGGAGTGATCCAGATCCAAACCTTTACTACAGAGGTTGAAGATGGTTGCCCATTGATCTTGCTACTATGTGGATGACCTGTTTCTTATAGGGGATGAGAAGCTCATAGATTGGTGCAAGAGGGAGCTCACTTCAGAGTTCAAAATGAAGGATCCGGCTCTGTTGCATTATTTCTTGGGATTAGAGGTGTGGCAAAGGCCAGATGAGATTTTTCTTAGCCAAGGAAAATATACAGTTTAGATCCTGCAAAGATTCAAGATGATGGGCTGCAAGTCCATGGCCACACCAACGGTTACGAATCTGAATCTCTTGAGTGATTCATATTCAGATTTGGTTGATCCCACGATCTACAGACAATTGATCGGATCCTTGATGTACCTGATTAACATCGGGACAGATATATGCTTTGTGGTGAAAACATTGAGTCAGGACATGGTTGAGCCTGTTATCCCCATTTTGTGGATAACTAAGGAGATTATGTCTCGAGGCCCTCATGTTGCAGATATGGATTTTCGAGAGACTACATGACTAGCAGTATCCTTTTGCACAAATGGAGACCCTTCTCACCACCACAGAGTTCGCACATTTTCAAATGGCATCCACCACATCAGCTGGCTTCCAGAAGGCAGTGGGCCTTGCTCCATGAGGTACAAGTTAGTATTATGGTCAACATCATTTCAATATTTAAGGCATTTGAGTATGTTGTATCTTAGATTTCTCTAGATTTCATGATATATGCTTGGACATTATGCCTGTTATTGCACAGTTTGTAGCTAGGTCAAATGGCTATAAGATGGAGGTCAAACTGGCGTAACAGGAACCTATCCCACCCAATGTCACCACAATGGGGAGGTTCTTTCTCTTTAGGGAGGTTAGGCCCAGGGGAGACGTCCCCGGTAACCTGGAGTTTTGAAGAGGCAAAAGTTAAAAGGACAAAGGTAAAGTTCCCCCTTCACAGGTTACCACCAAAACAGATAGTCCTGACTAAATAGCCAACAATGAAATGAAGCCCCAAAGAAGAACACCTGCCTGTAACAAAGCAACAACAAACCAATATATGCAAGCTATAATTCAATGGGTTAGTACTTCATAAGACTATCTAATATTTAAATATGCAATTATGGCAATAAATATTGACGAAGTCAATCTTTATCAATATAGCAATGCAAATAATATCACTTCCTCAATAGATGTTGAGATGACATGGCATTCGATGTAACAAATCAACACACCATCAATTAATGCCTAAATCACCATTAATTGCTCTTAAAACAAGACGTTGCTGCATAAAGATGAAATATTTAGGTGTGACGTCAGCAACTTAGGGTTAGCAGTTAGTTAGGGTTTCAATTTTAGAAAAGAGTTTGAGAGTTTGTTTGATCATTTTCACTTCAACGCTGGAGGTCTAAGATCAGTGCCTTTGCGCTAACGGAGTCAATTTAGAAGAGGACGCAAGGGTTGAAGGAGGACAGCTAAGGACTAGAAGGAAAAGTTCTGAAGTGCTGCTATGGCAGGGCCCCAGAATCAAATCCCTAGAGCATAGAGGCTCACTCCGGTGTTGCTAAAGCAAGGCCTCGTGCTCTCTCCTCCTTCCTTGGGTTGACTTGGCAAAACGGTTAGCATGAAAGATAAATCAAGACAAGAGAGTGTAGTGAGGGAGAGTGTTTCTACAACAAGGCTCTATCGCTAAACCCTAGAAGAAAAACGGCCCTAGGTGTAGATAACCTAGGCATGGGACGTCTCCTCCTTCTTGACTTCTGGAAAGTACGGCTAGCTCAAGGAGAAAAAGAAATGAGAGTGTAGCTATGGCTAGGCTCTTTCTTCGTTCTTCAATGGATGAAAAATTCTCTTTTAGGGGACATGAGACAAGGACCTACTTGTGTGCTTGTCACCTAAGGTTTTGATTCAGCAAATTATAAATACATGTAAGAAAATAAGACTACAACCATTCAATCAAGAAGTTTTGCAGAAAAATACTTACATTTCATTAAGAAATAACCATGCAAACCCTAGTTGTAACACCTTCCTTCAAGAGAAAAACCATAAAATGCCAAGAAATGCCTTCCTTCAACAAGTGCACCTCACTAAACCAGCAAAAATACCCAAGTAGGCCGCTAAAATCAAACCTCACTAATGAGTGAGTGATGTGTTATGATAAAATGAGGCTAAAACTCCTCAATATATAGTGTATCAATGACCTAATTTACTTTTTAGGTCATAAAATGGACGACAAGGCCAGAATATCAAAAGTAATACTGTTTTTACATTAAATGTTCATTTTAAAACCCTAACTGAGCAAAAGTAAGACGTGAAGCCCCACTGAGGGAGACGTTAGCCCCTTTTAGGGCAAATGCAACACCAAAGGGCAAAACGTTGGCCCTCTTTGGGCCTCCCAATCATGCCACACGTGCGAACTGTCCTGTCAAACTGTCACACGCTCAAGGTGACGTCGTGAGCTCCTGGGTGACGTCCTGGGCCATCCAGGGCAAACGTTCCACTGGAAGTGGGTCAACCCCGCTAGGCCAAGCTCTACCAAAGTGCCTCTGATGAAACATCCTCTTCTTCTTCGGTGTAAAACCCTGATCAACCACCGTCCTGTCTCTGCCCCCTAATGGGGTCTCAACATCCATCTGGTGGGCTCTTCAACCCCACAGAGGTCCAAACTGATCATCTCCCCATGTGTACCGGTCCAAATGGTACCTATCCGTCGGGCATGGTCCTGCACATCAAAAGCTACGCCCTCCATGGGCTCATTAGTCACAGGGATCATAGCAATGTCAATCACATTTCATCATT
>ML823432.1:11525-26519 GCA_009831015.1 Picea engelmannii
CTCTCCCCCTTACTCTCACTCTCTCTATTGGTCTCCCTCTCCATCCCTCTCACACTCTCAAACAATCCTATCTACCTCCATTCCTATTTACCTCTTGCATCTAACCCTCACTCTCTCTCCCCCACTCTCCCCCCTTTCTCTCTTTTCCTCTATCTAACCCCTTCACCCTCACTCCCTCCTCTCTATCTCTCTCTCGATATCTCTCTACACCCCTCTCTGTCTCCCTATCTCTCATTATCACAAATTGTTTTTTTCTTCCTCTCTCCTAGTCTCACACTCTCTTTATTCCTCTCTCTCCACCCCACCTCTCTTTATTCCTCTCTCACTCTCACATTCTCATACACTCTCTCTCTACCCCCCCTATATGTATTCCTCTATCTCCCTCTCAGACTCTCAAACACTATAGCAAGTTTGGTACATCACAAGGAATGAAATGGATTTGACCTACACACGTGAAAAGCTAGGCCTAGAACTTCACATAGCAAGACCTAGACATGGCAAGGCATGGAAAGACCTAGACATGGAACTAGACCATAGATCATGATCTAGACCATAGACCATGACCTATACCTATATGATGACCATGATGTATACCATGACATAGAACTAGATATATACTTAGACCAAGACCTACAAAAACACATAGACATAAATATAGACATATACCATGACCATGAATATGACCATGACCTAGACAATGAACTAAACCTAGAAGTAGGCCTATACCATGACCTAGAACCCCCTAGCTCCATCTAATCCTAGACATAACCTAAAATATACCCTTAACCCCCTCCACACCCAATCCCTACCTGAACTGTGCTTGTACCTCTTGTTTAATAATGATATTTTATGCATGTCATCATTCACCTATGGTTTAATTATGATTTCACATGGCTTGATGATGATTATGGTACATTGATTGTTCTTTTTTATTTTAATATAAGCATAATCTTTTAGTGGATTCAATATTTTTATATGGAATATTTATCCTTCTTTGAATTTTTTTATTATTGTTTTTTTAATCATTTTAGCTTTCAAATTTCTTACCTTTTTGGTAATTTGATTTGATTTCATTCTCAAGTTTTCTCATGTCTCTTTGGGATTTCCCATTGTTTCATTTTATATTATAAAAAATCCATGATTGATATTTTTTCTAATGATATTGGAATAGATTATGTATCACTGGAAAACTTATCTATTTGTACATTCTTCAATATTAGGCTATTGTTGTTGGCCATTTATAGCCTAGTAACAAGCGTAAAAGGTTAAATTTCCTCGATTTTGTATTTTTCAAAATCAGTGTTTGAAATACCCTATATTATGTATGATGGATCACTTATCTATATGTACTCTCACACACACTCTCTATCTACCCCCCTTATACTTCCCTCTCTTCCCCTACATCCCACTATCTGTCCTCTCTCTCTCCTACATATACCATCTCTATCCCACATATCTCTCTCTGCGTGCCCCTCTTCGTCTTCCTTTCCCACCCTCTCACACTCTCAAACAATCCATATTTACCCCCTAATCTCTTTACATATTTCATATAACCCTCGCTCTTTATCTCACTTTATCCCCCTCCCTCTCTCTCCCCCACTCTCCCTACCTTGCTATGTTTTCTCATATCTAACCCCTTCCTCTCACTCTCTCTCTCTCTCTACCCCCCCTCTCTATCTCCCTATCCCTCACTCTCACACACTCTCTTTTTCTTCCCCTTTCCCATTCTCACACTCTCTTTCATCCTCTCTCTCCACCCCCTCTCTACATCACAAGGAAATAAATTCCCTTGAGCTAGACATGTCAAGACCTAGACCTAAACATAGAAATACATAGACATGGAAAGATCTACACCATGACCTACACTATGACCTAGACATATACAATGACCATGACCAATACCATGTCTTAGAACTATACGATGACAACGAATTATATCATGAAATAGACGTATAGATATACCCATATCCTAACCTAGACCATGACATAGAGCTATAAATATACCTATAGCATGACCTAGACCTATACTGTGACCATGAACATGAACATGACCTAGACCATGACCTAGACCATGACCTATACATTGACCTAGACCATAACCTAGACACTCTAGATCCATCTACGCCTAGGAATAACCTATACTTGACCCTTAACCTTCTCCACACTTGATCCCTAAGTGGACTATGAATAACCTCTTGTTAACGGCCCCACAACCCTTGCACCTAAATCTTGGAGATCTATCCATTTCTCTATGCTTCAAAACAATTTCAATACTAAGCCCTTAGGTCCTAGTTGTCCGCAAACCCCTATACATATTTATTCATAAATGTGTTTGGTGTATAATAAATGATATATATGTTGCATTAGGAGCATGAACGTGCTCTTGTGACTTGAAGGCATTGAGTTTGGGAACTCCTCATTTCCCAACAATAACACATGCGAGTTCCTAGAATGTGCATGTGATTTAGTGTGCATGCATGGTCCTACTATGAAGCTTTATGTGCCAATCACACTACTAAACCTCATCTATCTCAAGAAATCAAACAATCCTGACATATGCATGTGAAAATAGAAAAAACATATATGTTTTTTTTTTTGTTTTTTTTGTCTTATTTTTTAATTCATGGACAATTTTTGGTATTATAAGACAATTCTGGGAAGAATTGGAAGAAAAAATTGTCCAAGTGGAACTAGAATTATTGGTTGTGTCTTATTGTGTAATAGAAAGAAAAATTTCTCCAATTGGAATTGTTAGTTGTGTCTTCTTATGTGATACCAAGACAAATGTGTCCAATTGTAAGTGTTATTTGAATTTTCTTGTGTATTACCAAGATAAATTTATCCAATTGGAATTGGAATTGTTAGTTGTGTCTTCTTGTGTAATACCAAGACAATTTTTTACAATTGGAATTGGAATTGTTAGTTGTGTCTTCTTTAGTAATACCAAGACAAATTTGTCGACTTGGAATTAGAATTGTTAGTTGTGTCTTCTTGTGTAATACCAAGACAAATTTGTGGTGGGGTGATTGAAATCCATTATTTTCATTGAACATGGGGAACCAATGAGATCGAGATAAAAATCCCTAGAGGAAATAAATAGAAATTAAAAAAGGTAGAATAAGAAAGAGAAAAGGAAAAGTGACGTATGTCAAAGAATAGGCTATTAGAAGAAGAAAATCCAATTCCTAGCATAATATATGTCGTTTTTGTTTCTCCTCCATCGTCAAAAAAAAATACAGGAGTTTAATAGAGACCAATCCAATCAGTATCTCATGAAGACAAGTTTTTGTGGATGACCAGATGATGGAGGATTTTCTTGAAGTTGATTATACAATGGATGAAATTAGAGAAGAAATTGGTGCATGACATTATGGTGAGGAAGTTATAGTGGTGAAACCTCTTGTTCAACAGTTAAACGTTCTATAAACTGTCATGGACATGCCCAATCGCCTCCAAGAATTGATCCTCCAGTGATTGAAGGGTAAAGAACTGCAATTTTTTTAACTCAACAATAGAGAGTTCAAGAGTTACAAAATAGTGGTTACTTGTCCTTATTGAGATTGAGAAGTGTGTGATGAAGAACTCCTAAATGCATTCAGGTGGATGAAATTGGTCTAGCTTCACTTGAAAGTAAGATACCTAAATGAACTATTTTTTAACATTCTCATAAAATAATTAAATAAAATTTTGAAGAAAAATTCGATATTGATAAATGTCAATTATTTTTGGATTTGTTAAAATATAGAAGTTTGACTGTTGTTAGGAGAATTTTAGGCATCAAAACAGTCAAAATTTTAGAAACGAGTCATCATATTACTAGAAAACTTCTGGATTCTTTTCAAACAATTGGTAATAAATATTGTTCCAAAGAGCATAATGCAACTTGATGTGTGTTATCACAATTAGTTGTTAACAAGATAAGAAGAAAACATTGTTTTCTCAAAAAAAAACTATCATCTCATGAAATGCAATATCAAACCCATTATAAATTATTTTGATAGATGAGATAGCCTCGAAATAGGTGTCCCAACATATTTTTCGTAAGCTACCATTTTTTGACATGAATATAATTGGAGCATTTAAGGGACTAGTATTGGATTTATTGCACGATAACACTAGGCCTTCTTCCAATGAAAAAGATGTATTAAAATTGAGAAGGAGATCAAGACCTTATTCCTTGCATTTCCTTGACTTTCCATGTCATACCTTGTCTCACCTTTCCTTTCCTTACCTTGCCTTAACTTCCATTTCTTTGATTTCCCTTTCCTTTCTCTTCCTTTCCTTTGCATGCCTTGCCTTTTCTTTCCATGCCATGCCTTTTCTTTCCATGTCATGCCTTGCCTTTCCATGTCATTCCATGCCATGCCTTGCCTTAACTTTTCATACCATGCCATTCCTTTCCATTCCTTTCCTTTCCTTGCATTTCCATTTCATGTCATGTCATGCCTTTCCTTACCATGCCTTTCATTTGCATGCCTTACCTTGCCTTGGATTTCCATCCCATTTCTTGAATTTCCTTTCCTTGACTTGCCATGGCATGCGTTGCCTTTCATTTCCTTCCCTTTCCTTCCCATGTCATTTCATGCTTTCGATTCCCATGTGATGCCTTACCTTGTCATCACTTTCCTTTCCTTTCCATTCCATGTCATGACATGCCTCTCATTTCCTTGTGATTCCTTGCCATGCCTTCAATTGAATTGCCATGTCTTTCCTTTCCATGTCACGCCATGCCTTTCCTTTCTATGTCATTCTATGCCATGCAATACCTTACCTTTCTATGTCATTCCTTTCCTTGTCATTCCAGTTCAAATTCCAAGTGTCCACATGGAATGTTCCCTCCAGTAATGTGCATGAATGAAACCACTCTACATGTGTAAATTCCAAGGTATCCAACTCCATGGATGGATGTGAAAGATTCCAAGTGGATTGGAAATCCACAACAAAGTATGTGATAAATTCCTAGCCTTTTCTTTCCTTTCATTTGCTTACCTTCCTTTCCTAGACTTACCTTGCCTTTTCCTTACCTTGCATTCCCTTACCTTACCTCTCCTTACCTTTTATTTCCTTAACTTGCTTTACCTTACCTTGAATTTACATGTCATGCCTTTACATTCCATTCCATTCCATGTCATGCCTTGCCTTTCTATGACATGCCTTACCTTTCCTTCAATTTCCAATCCATTCCATGCCATGCATTGCCTTTCCATGCCATGTTATGCCATGCATTTCCATTCCATGACATGCTTTTCCATACCTTGTCTTTCCCTACCATGTCATGGAATTCCATGCCATACCTTTCATTTACATGTCATTGCTTGCCATGTCATGCCTTGCCTTGCATTCACTTTCCATGTCATGTCGTTCCATGTCTTGTCATGCCATGTCTCTCCATGTCATGCCTTTAATTTCCTTTCCTTTCCATGCCATGACTCTCCTTTAAATACCATGCACCTCCTTTCCATGCCATGCCTTGAATTTTCTTGTCTTTCCTTGCCTTGGCTTGTCAAGACATGCCTTGTCATGCCATGCATTGTATTTCCCTTCCATGGCATACCATGTCTTGGCATGCCTTTTCATGCCTTGCATTTCCATGCCACGACTTCCCTTTCCATGCCTTGCCTTTCCTTTCAATGACATTCTATGGCTTTCCATGTCATGCATTACCATGCCATGCCATGTCTATCTTTACAAGGTGTTAAATTGTCAAAAACATGTAATAATCATTTAGCAAAAGACTAGTTATTGATATCCTTGAACTAATGCTTTTGTGGGAAACAAAATGATAGTGGAGAGGCCCCACTAGTTGAAACTCGGTTCCTCGGATCCAACAAAACTGATAGTTTGTCCATTTGAGTCTCGGTTTGAGTTTTATCATGAATTGCAACTTCCCTCCTCAATTCATTCAAGGACATGTTGGAAAATTGGTCCAGGGGCATAAAATTCAAAACGAGTAGTATAAAAAAAAAAAATTAGCTCTCACACATATTTGTTTCTAATTCCCACATTACCACACTGCCAACAGTTTCCTGACATGGTTTTCCTAAAAACCGACTTCTTGTTTAGAAATTGAACTATGCCTCATTGAGAAAAACCATGGTCTCATAGATCCTCCATCAAACTCTTAGTCGAGGAATGAAATTACAACAAAGGGGCCCCACTAGCTTAAAACCTATGCCCCATATCCAATGCAATTGACGATTCATCCACCCATGTTTTGGTTTGAGATTTATTGTGATTTGCAACTTGCCTGCTCAAGCCATTCAAGGACATGTTGGAAATTTGGTTCAGGGGTATAAAATCTAAACCAAGTAGAATAAAGGAGTTATATAAGATCCCGCACGTTTATTTTTCCAAGGCCCATGCAAAAATTCTACCAACAATCGCCTAGCATAGTGTTCTTGAAAATCGACCTCTTGTTAAAAAATTTCACTATGCCTCATTAAGAAAAACCATGGTCCCATAGATCCTTCATCAAACACTTTTTTGGGAAATAGAATGATAGAAAAGGGACCTCACTAGCTCAAACTTGGTTCTATGTATCCAATGCAACCAATGTTTCACCCATCTGAGTCTTTTTTTGAGTTTTATCGTGAGTTGAAACTCGCCTTGTCAAGCCATTGAGGCACATGTTGGAAATTTGTTTTGGGGGAATAAAATCCAAACCGAGAAGCATAAAGGAGTTGCGTAAGATCTGACCATTTGTTTGGACAAGGCCCACATGATCATGCTACCCACATTATCCTGACATAGTGTTCTTGAAAATCAACCTCTTGTTCAAAAATTACACTATGCCTCATTGAACAAAACCTTTGTCCTGGAGATCCTCCATCAAACACTTTTTCCAGGAAATAGAATGATAACATAGGGGACCCACAAGATAAAACATGGTGGATGGATCCAATGTAACTAATGGTTTGTCCATCCAAGTCCCATTTGGAGTTTTATCACGAGTCTTAACTCGCCTCCTCAATCCATTCATCGACATGTTGTCAATTTGATATGACAGAATAAAATCAAAACTGAGTAGCAGAGAAGCATAATAGAGTTTCATAAGCTCTCACATGCCTCTTTTTTCAAGGCCTGCATGACCACACTACCCACAATTTCCCAACACAATGTGCTTGAAAAGCGACCTCTTGTTAAAAAATTGCACTATGCCTCACTGAGAAAAACCCTAGTCCCAAATACTGTTACGAGGAAAATCACTCTATGGCATGGGGTAAACCAAAACATATCTAAATGAATGCATATATCAACTCTAATATCAAGTATGCTATATAAACAAATATTCTAACAAGACAAGATAAAGATCCTACCTTGTCCAGACATTCAATGGAGTCCATCATTGAGCACTTGACTCAAAGAAATACACCTGCAAATTGTCCTCAACAACCAATATACACAAGCACATGGTGATAATATATAAAGTTAGCACATATAATAGAATAATCCATCAATATTCATAACAAATACGCCCATGGAATAACAATTCAAATATTTTCAAGAAATTAATTGGACGAGAAAATAGTAATTCTATTAAAATGTTATCAACATAAGTGTATGAATGACAAACTTACGTGTTGGCATGTTCGAAACCGAGAACTAATTCTCTTCCATTTGGGCCTCCACCGCTTCAATCCTCCACCAAAGGAAATATCATATAAAAGAGACAATGAGGTTCTCCATCAAATAGGGAGGAGCTTGGGGGATGAACAATGTGTTCAAAATTAAAAGGGAAAAGGATAAAGGAAAATCTTGCTATAAAATATGCCCCCTAATGTGTGAGCTCATAGGAGTATCTGCGATGGTCGAAATATATTATAATTCCCAGAAGTGGAGTAATGGAGACCAAACTAGACGAACTAGTTGCTCATAAGAATATTACAATCTATAATGAATTTGCGCACATGGTTGCCAATTTTAATTACACTGCAGATCCATGTGGAAATATACCAAAAAGTTGTTCATGCCCATGAATAGGCAATACAAAAGTATATACATGTCATAGTTTGTCATAGTCACAAACAAGGCCCAGTGAAAACCAGTGTCAAAAGTAAACTAAAGATGTATGTATACAATGGAGTACAATCTGATATCCCATGATCATTGAAGTCATATAGGGACTAATCCAATGAGTGATAGAAATAAATCAGGAAAGGTGAAACTACGAAATGATGTCTTCAAGTATTCTACATGATCCGCCAAAGGTGCAAGTCTACATCATGTGAATAAAGGAGTCAAGTTCGAACATAATGAGACTTTGTTTGATTACTAGTCATTGAGGTATATCGTTAACAAGTGTGAGACAACCTACCGATAATGAAAGTAGGTATCAATCCACCAAGTTCATTCTTACAAGTGTGAATAAAGGTTTTGAGGTTGAACACTTGAAGAATCCATCGATCAGAAGACATTGTTGTATTCCCAACTGTTGATGGTGAGAGAACCTGCCACTGATGACTGCAAGCCTCTAGGTACTCATAGGACTCTAGGTATCATTTCCAGAATATATGGGATGAAATCGATGGAAGAAGACCCACTGAAAGGAGATCATTAAGGAATCTCTCATCATTCAGCACAAGGTACAAAGAAGGATCTTAATAAATTGGAGGAACTCGAATGAAGAACATGTTTATGAACCAATGACCCTATGTGTTTTTTCCATGTACCAGATGCAATTGGTGCACGGAAACGACCCTATGAATAGAAGCCAATAAGGAAAATTGTCAACAAAGGCGAGGAAACCACCAATAAGGATAATGGCATCCAAGACACTACACAAATCCCATTGTGTGAATATATTTATTTTCGTCGAACAAAAGGGAAACCCCCCAGTCAATGACCAATGAGGAGATGTCGACTTTTAGGTTCAAGGTTACCTACCCATAAGGAAAGTAGGACTAGGGTGCACGATAGGACTACAACTTCATCTAACTCTAAGACACACTAAGGGTATGGCCGACATGAAAAGTCAAGAGTTATGAGAAATGGACAACACAGGTTGATAGACATCCTTTGAACAAGAGCATGAGACATATGGATGACCCTCGTAGCATAGACTCAATGATGAAAATTTGTGATGCAGGAGGCACCAATCAATAGGGACTTGAAGAGTAACTAGTCGGGGGAGTAAACTCTAAGTAATGAGCTCAACTTCCTAAGGTCATGCTAAACCCAAAATTTTGATGACAAGTGGACTAAAAAAAAAAATCTATGTTCAAAGGTGACACGATTGCTGCCAATATAAGATAATACTCTTTTTCGGCCCGTCTTTTTTCGTTTTTTCATATTCAAATGAATTTTATTATATAGAGGAGGAAACGAATGTCGTAATAAAGCAATTAGTTCCAACACTAGAACATACCTATGCTCAATGCAAGGAGGTGTATGTAGGATATGGACACTTGGGGAAATGTTTCCTCTTGGGGTATAGGGTGTCAAGTTGCAAAGGATATAAACAAGGCTTTACTTGGCTGATGATGCAAACTGCTGAGGTGGTAGGATTATTATGTGAAAGCGAGAACTATAAATAGGCTCAATACTGCAAGCAACATAATGAGATGCAATTACAACTTAACGCCAAAGAATTTCATTTTTCGTGAATTTAGTCTACTTGGTTTGAAAAAGGATTAAACTTACACCAAATAGACGTCATTTCAAGTCAAATTTACGACTGTGAAAGAGAAAAGTTCACTCAAAAATATTTTCTCTTTTTGAGAGAGTAGGAAAAGAGATTAAACCAAACTCGTTGGGAGTCCCATCAGTAAAGGTCAGCATGATTATGAGTAATAAATGAGGCTCGAACGCAAAGTCATATATTAGCTAGAAGGGAATTCTGGTCCTATGGACAAAATATCTACATGGGCACCGAACGACACAAAGGTTCTAAATAGGGCATCCATGTTTGTTAAGTCTCTATCATTCACTAACGACACTTTTAGTTGTAGAAAGAAGGATCCTTGTCGCTAATAAATGGGTTCGTACATAAGGCATATGAATTGCAGCTATAGGATAATGCAAGTGGGAAAAATAGAGGAATTACCTATATTATATGTTGGTCAACGAAAATACCTACCAAAGTTACGAATGGGCATAATGAAACTAGAAACCGAAATAATCCCTAGATAAAACCACCAAAACCAACTCCATCCACTACATTATTAGTCCACTATGCAAAAATATTAGCAAAAAATATGTAAAGTGGGTAAAATTTTGCTATAAATAGTAAAAAATAACCAATCTACCATATAATTTGTATTTTTTACACAAATAGTGCATTTTGGACCAAATTTCCCCCGAGTTTCAACTGTGGATTATAGGAGCTATGAGTGATAGAATTGACAACTATTTGGACCAAGTAAGTCTTGTTTCCCTTCTCTTCATTTCTATTGGTTTAAAATTTTCAATTAGGCTTCAATTCTTATGTATTTGAAGGCATAAATAAAAAACTAGGGTATATGAAAGTTGTAGATCATTGGGTCACGTATACATAACTCTATACGTGATTTTTATCAAAACAGAATGTGTATATGCATCCCTATAAGTGACCGTGTAAGATGTAGCTCACGTACAAGTCTGTGATTTGAATTTTTATAATGGTACTGACTCAAAAATTGATTTTAAACTTGGAGGATGGTACTAGAGTGGAGAGAAAGAGAGCATGAAGAGGTTGATGTTGCAATGGAAAGAGATCCAGGGGCCCGAATGTCATTAAGAATATGTGGGTTATATAAATTTTTGGTTCTCAAAGGCATGAGGGCTCAAGTGAGACTGATCCATATACTGGTGAATTACTGGGATCCACATACAGAAGCATTCAACCTCAATGGGAAACCATTGAGGATTGAAGTCAAGTACATATACTTTCTAACAGGATTGTCACATCGAGGTGAGGCGGTGAACCTCAAATCTCGACGATCTGGGAGTGGAATGAATATAGAGGACTACATAGCCACCCATTGCACTGCATGGACCGAGAAGGTAGGGAGCCAACTCCTGATCAGATCGATCAACAACCTGAGTCTCAAGATCATTGTCCTAGTGTTGACACAGATCACAGGGTCAACCTCTTTGCATCAGGCATCAAGGCCACTTATGTTATACTCGATGGAGTGCTTGCGACCTACAGTTTACGATTGGTGCACCTCACTTCTAGCCAATATGAAGAGCCAGTTAACAGACTGCAAACAAGGTAGAAAAAGGAAATTTGGGTTTGCGTCTATCCTATGTAGTTTTTTCTTCGAGAGGGTTCCAAGCTTGGGCCCTAGAGTTGATATTTTTGCGCATGTACTTCGCGATCTATCCATGGAACGATGGGCCGAAGTGATGAGGCAGTTGTGAGGTGGTAGGGTACCAACAACCTACAACGACGAGTTTTTCTTTTGGTGGGGTCGGCAGGTGATAGCTTTGGATGACTAACCATATGCAAGGATCCAATTCAGAGGAGATCCAGACATGTCATTACCACCAGGTTCCATCTACAGAGACATAGGTATGAAATTGTCTTTTGAATCTTTCATTTTTTTGTATTTTTGTAGAAGAAAACAAAAATAATTTTGGATGATGTCAAGTCATAACAAAAACATGTGTGTTACGTAGATGTGGGTCTGTGATGGCTATATGGAATCCCACGACACCGATGGAGGCACTGAGGGGGCAAGCCAGTGGAAGGAGAGGCTGAGAGAGTGCTTCAAAACGTGCAGGACAACCTGTCTCATTTGACGCACAGAATTTTGATGGTTCAGGTAGAGGATCTGTCGAAGGTGATGCATCGAAAGGTGGTAGGTGTGCCCCATGCAAGGGTGCGACTCTTCTAGCATCTCACAAATGTCGTACTATGCTATAATGACACACATCCGGAGCCATAGGCATAGATGTCATGGTTGTTGTATTGATCGGTTGTATATGTATTTTGAGGGTGTGAGCCTCAATTTTTTACTATAACACCATATTTTTGGAGAGATGAAATATAAAAAAATTGGTCTTCGGCTTTAATTATATTACAATGTGTACATTGGTGAATTTATTTTCTTTTCTTTAGTTATGTGACAAATTCCAATCTAAAACATAATTAGCATATGCATCGGATACATAATTAGAACTTCTAGGTATGTGATGATATGAAACAAAATTAAAATGTTGTTCTAAAAGTCGTACCCATAGGAATCATCAGAGTAGAGTAGGGTATGACACACTGTAACTGTCGTTCAACAAACATACTACTAATTTTTGTATCGCACAAAATTTCTATAACGACGCTATATTCAGACACATTATTTGTTGATGGCCCTAGGCAAATGCCACCTAAAGACAACAGTTGACCCTTGGGCAAGTAAAAAAACCAGACGACGAGAGCCAAGTTCTATGTATGATGATTGGTCGTGTTTGCAAATCCTAAGTAGACTAAAGACTCTTTTGACATCTTCCAACCAAGGGAAAACTCAATAATCAAACCGATGTTGAAAAGGGGAAAATATATATGCACTAAAATACATTAGTATACAAAGAGTTACGGCCAATATTTGGGATCAAGCGTAATATCATTTCAAGTAGAGCCCATTCTTGGGCTTAGTTAGCATATTCCCTTCATAATCTTCTAATTCATAGGCTCCTTTTTCTATGACACGTCACATGATATAAGGATCATGCCACATGGGGTTGGACTTGCCTGCCCCTAGTGGTTCTTTGGCTTGGTCATACAAGAGGACCAAGTCACCCTCAGCATACTCTTGAGGACAGATAGATTTATCATACTAGACCTTGACACATCGTTTATTCTCTTTGATAGTTGTAGAGGCATCTCGACATTGCTCACCTAGGCTCTCTAGGTGTACAAGGCTTTATTCAAGATCGAAAGTGTCAGGTAGGAGCTTAACTACCAATCTAAGAAAAGGGATTTCACATTCAATAGGTAGGATTGACTCCACACTATGTAATAAATAGAAAGGATAAAAACCGATGGAAGTTTTAATAGAGGTTCGGTATGCCCAAAACGCAGGGTAAAGCATGATATTCGAGTCATATTTTCTCTAGATGACATTTTTCTTCAAAATGGTCTTGAGATTCTTTTTCACGACCTCCACTTGTCCATTTTCCTGGGGGTAATAAGGGGAAGAATGACCATGTTTAAACCCCAGTTTCAATGTTAATTATTTCATCATTTCATTATGAAAGGGACTTCCATTGTTAGCGATCAAAAACGCACCGGCATTTTTGAAAGAACGATGCCTAATCTTGTAGGGAAATTTTTGATAGCTTCCCAAGATCCAAATGAAGATATGAAAGCACCATTGGAAAGTTCAGGGTTTGTAGATGTCGATCGACTATTTAAGATTGCGCTTTCACCAGCATAGAAGGCATAATTATAACTAGTTAGTTGTTGAAAGCTCCGCCTTTCAACAACTAAGGAGCAGATTTTTGGGTAAGTTAGCTGTTGAAATCCTGTCACGGCCAGAATAGCCAATTTTTTGCCCAGATAAGGATTTTTTGGGTTTGAATGGTTTGAATTCTTCTTCAATAAGCTGGTTATGAATTATCAAATCAAAATCTGAAGGCCATTCTTGGAGATGAAAGTCAAAAGGGAATTTTTTGACTAGATTTGGTGACTTTCAAGGGAAAAATGATAGGAATTTTTGGCACACATCATCAAATTCAAATTCCACTTTCAAAGGAACACATCAAAGAGCCTTGGAAGGCTAGGCTACACTTCATCAACTTTCAACCAATGTTTGAAGACCAAAAGATAGAGGTTGACCTCATCTTGAGGATCTCTCCTTATCTTTTGTGAATCAGTTTTGACTTTCTATTTTTAGAATATCAGATCCATTGTTTTAGGATCTGAAAACTGATTGTAATAGGATATAAATGCCTCTTTTTTCTAAAAGACAAGGGTTCAATTTTGGATACTCTTTTTCTATTATACTAAGACACTTATTTTTCAATACAGAAAGATAGTCTTCTTTTGTTGTTAATGACATATTTCTTCATCTATTCCATTGCTCTGTAATTTGATTCAATTTAGTTCAGCTATTAAGAACTGTCATCTTCTTATTTAGCTCATAAATTTGAATTGAATGACCTCTTGCTGGCTTGTATGATCCGACACATTGTTGTACTTGATTATCTAGATCAATTTTCTCCATACTTTTTGATATTACTCTGTCTGGTCATTGATTCCTAAAAGCACTGTTTCATTTGATTGCATCGTGAGTTGTCTTCCCATTAGCTATTCTCATTTATCCCATTGATCCACACTTTCATTATTCATGATTTCTTAAGTTACCAAGCATCCTTAGCCTACAACCCTAAGGAGTTTCTTGGAGTGATAACAAAATGGCGTCGTTTCCGGGGAGAGGAGATTGAAGCTCAGCTTCCTTGGGAGACAACATAGATACAACTTTGATGATAGAAAAAGCCTGGACAATATTTTGGTTGTAATCATCTATCTGGCGACTCCATGAAGGACGAATTCGATGGTGACTCCATGAAGGATGAATCTGTTGGCGACTCCACTGGTATGATATGAACAAGATCTTAGCCAAGAGGTATGCATTCTGTGATTTTTCAAGCATTGTTGGTTTCCCTAATCAAGTACCTACTAGAGATGAATGGGAGAACAGTCTTCCCAGATTTCAAGGAGAAGAGTGGGAAGTGCCAGCTGAACATTTGCTGGACTTTCATGACTACATGCATCGGTTGCAAGTAGTGCATGCGGATGTTCAGATTCGGCTCTTTTGTTTTTCATTAGAAGGGATTGCTCGTGGTTGGTACCAATCTTTGCCTATTGCTAGTATCAACTCTTTGGCTAATTTTCATGTTGCCTTCCATGTGTTTTGTAAAGGGATATTCCCAACTGATCTTCTCTATCCTCAATGTTGTCATGAATTTCAATTATTGACTAAAGAATTAAACGCTCAGGAAAAGTATGTTGCTGTAGAAGATACTCTTCATTATGATCAAGAGATCAGTGATTCACCCCATGATAATCTTAGTAAT
>ML823432.1:27411-52869 GCA_009831015.1 Picea engelmannii
TCTATAGGAGCAAGGTGTGAAGGAGGGCAGATTGTTATTGCATGACTGGCTTGTCATTTTCACAGCTCAATATAATGATGCCTACCAGATTGTTGAATTTGGGAAGCCCGGTACCACTGGTACGCTTGATGTTGCATTTTCACATTGTCCACAGTTGCAATCATTCGCCTTGGCTTGCCTTGCCCAACTGCTAGATTCAATCCTCCATGGATTTCTCCACATACCCTTTTGTTTCCAGTTCAGAGCTGCGATTTTCCACAGTTTCTGTTTCCACTATTATGATCTGAGTGAGGTTCGTTCTTCTTTTTCTCGTGACTCAGGTTCGATACTTGGCCGAACCTTTCTGAGGTGGAAGAGTTTTATACATTCGAGCTCTATTTTGAAGAGCCATGTGTGGAGGCCCAGAACATTTGAATCCTGCTAGCCCACACGAAGAAGGAGATAAAGTCAAAATGGCCGAGAATCAGGCTATCAAAGTGAAAGAAATATCTAAATCTTGCTAAAGTCTACATGAACTAGCTGCCAATATCTCAAAGATTCAGATTCCAAAAATCGCGCAGGAGAAATCTCTGCGTTTGTTTGAAACATTTGATAGATTAAAGGCATTGGGTCGCGTGGAAGATGAAGGAGGATTTCAGGAGAATAAAGAATGGCAAAATTGTTGGTAAATGGCCGAAAATCCCTCATACAGGCGTGCAATTATAGCTCCAAATCCGTTTAAGTGGCAGAGGATGGTTGAAACTCCAGTTTGACAAGCAAACTCATCATACAGGTGTGATTTCTTCACATATTTGAGGTGGGTTTAAACTTTAAACTCATCATCCCTTCTAAGAGATTTTTCCATCAAGGCTTGTTGTATATTCTCCTTTTATTACCATGGGAAGCATTGGAACTGATGGAGCGACCTATGGGGAATACACCTATGAGAATCTGGACAGAGAGCTTCCATCACTGGAGATGGTGGGTTCATTGCCTCCCATATTGCCCGAAGATTGAAATCTGAAGGACACTACACTATTTCCTCTGATTGGAAAAAGAACAAGCACATGAATGGGGATATGTTCTGCAATGAATTCCGTCTTGTGGATCTCAGAATTATGGACAATCGCTTGGTTGTTACCAAAGGAGTTGACCGTGTTTTCAACTTGGCCGCAGACATGGGTGGTATGGGATTCATTCAGTCTAATCACTCTGTTATCATGTACAACAACACCATGATCAACTTCAACATGCTTGAAGCTGCTCGAATCAATGGTGTTAAAAAGTTTTTTCTATGCTTCTAGTGCATGCATTATCCCGAATTCAAACAATTGGAGACCAACGTGAGCTTAAAGGAATCTGATGTTGGGCCAGCTGAGCCTCAAGATACCTATGGCTTGGAAAAGCTTGCCACAGAAGAATTGTTCAAACACTACAACAAGGACTTTGGTATAGAATGCAGGATAAGGCGTTTCCACAACATTTATGGTCCTTTTGGCACATGGAAGGGTGGACGTGAGAAGGCACCTGCTGCCTTTTTGTAGGAAGAAAATCACATCCACTGATAGGTTTAAAATGTGAGGCTGGTGGAGTGGAAATCCTTGTGAGACTATTCCTTTCTGGTAGTCCAGTTGCTCAAGCCAATGCATCTTACCTCTTAGCCAACCTAATTTTGGCTTCGGAAACTAGTAGTGTCAAAGTGAATGAGATTGGCACTGTTAAATCCCTTCTTAAGCTTTTGGGTCCTGAAAATGATGTATTTGTCCGTGCTGAAGCAGCTGGTGCACTACAAGCTCTTTCTTCCAAATTAGATAGTGCAAAGAGATCTTTGGTGGATGCAGGTGGCATTCCTGTTTTCATCAGTGCAATTTTAGCTCCTTCAAAGGAGTTTTCCTGTGAAGCACCTGTCCAAGTTTTGCAAGAAAATGCTATAGGTGCTTTAGCTAATATTTCCGGTGGTATGTCTTATTTAGTGCGTAGTCTTGGAGATAACATTAGAAGTTTTAGGAATGATGTTCAAGTTACTGATATAATTGGTTCTTTGACTTATGCATTGAAGGTGTTTAATGAGCAAGGCTCTATAGATTCAGTTAATGTAGTTGAATTAGAGAGTCTACTAATTAAGCAACTCGAACCATCTATCTCTATGCTCGTGCAGAGATGTGCAGTTGAAGCCTTGTCTTGCTTGTATGGCAATGCTTACCTTCACAAAACTTTGTGTCATGTAGAAGCACATAAATTGCTTGTTGGACTGATAACTACAAGTAATAGTGAGGTGCAAGAAGAGCTCACATTCTCTTTAAGAGTCCTATCGACTACTAGTTTAGATATCTGGCAATCACTTAAGGGACAAGAGGGTGTTCATCTTTTGATATCTTTAATGGGATTATCTACCGAGAAGCAACAAGAATATGTTGTTGTTTTGCTTTCTATTTTATCTATGGAAGTTGACGAGGGAAAGTGGGCTATAACAACTACTGGTGGAATACCTCCTCTTGTGCAACTATTGGAAACATGCTCTGTTAAAGCAAATAAGCTGCTGCACTTGTATTGAGAAATTTGTGCTGTCATAGTGAAGATATTCGTGCTTGTGTCCAGAGTGCAGAAGTTGTTCCAGCACTCTTACACCTACTAGAAAATGCAGATATCAAAGTTCAAAAATTGCCGCAGAGGCCCTTAGGCACCTTATTCGGGAAGCAAATCCTAGTATTTTATATCAGTTGGGGGCTTTACTTTTGGGAGATCATCCAGAGTCAAAAGTGCATGTACTTGAGGTGTGTGTCTTTTTGCTTTCACTTGCATCTCATGGAGACCTTTTGCGTGAGAGAACTGCTGCTAACAAAGTCTTCCAAATGGTTCTGGAAATGCCTGGCTCTTCAAATGAGGACATCCAAAGGATACCAAGACTTTCACAGATTGGACGAGGAACAACTCATGTCAATGTTTGCTAACATTGAACCATTCCACAAACAACAAAATCCATCAAATCGATCAGCTTCTAATCATACTCCTATTGCACCATCAACTGCTTTGGATAACAGATGTTCAGAGAGACGAAAAATTTCTAAGAACCCTTCAATGCCATAGATAACAACAGTTGTGCATTTGGATTTCCTTTTGTATGCTCTGCAGCTGTGGTGTCGTTGTTTAAATTATTTCGATATATCTAACGTGTGTTTCCTTGCTTGCTTAGCATATCAATTCTTGAAACAAGCATTGCAGGTCACCTGAGGTTCAAACATCAAGTGTCAAAAACACTTTATCGAGTAGTTGCTGAAGAATCTAACACTCTATGCAGGATCATTGCTGCTCTGCATTATTTTCTTCTCAAAGATAAAACAGAACTTTCACCAGCACGGAAGGCTACCTGCACATATCAGAGGATCTAGAAATGATTTGTATCTGAAGTTGTTGCTGTATTGATACACGATCCGGAAAAGGTTTACAGAAACATGGTTGCAACCGGCAACACCCTCTGTTGTGGTGGTGCAGATTGGTTTCCTTATTGTGTTTCTGGAAGGCTGAAATATGCAATTGGTGAAAATCCTCATGTCTCTCCTAATCATGGAAGATAGTCATGGTGGATGTTCCTGTTGACCTCATACTGAGAACTAGAAGCACTGTAAATATAGAGAGGAGCTTCGTCTAGCAAGCCCTGAGGTCTTTGTACTCTTGCAGGTAATCGAGATTCATCAAGTTTTGATGTTTGGGTAAGTTTCTTTTTTTGGTGGTTTAGGCGAGCCTGTGTGTGCTCATTAACCACATAAAAGGTTGAATGACTCCATGGCCCAATACTAAAGGCACAAGGTCTGCTAGGTTCTTGAAGACCTCATAGGGAGGTATCCATCCCAGTTGGAGCCAAATGTTAGCGATCAAAAACACACCGACATTTTTGAAAGAACGATGCCTAATCTTGTAGGGAAATTTTTGATAGCTTCCCGAGATCCAAATGCAGATCTAAAAGAACCATTGGAAAGTTCAGGATTTGTAGATGTCGATCAACTATTTAAGCATGCAAAACGGACTCTCCATGACTGAGAAATTTGATTTTGAAAAAATCTGCGCTTTCACCAGCGCAGAAGGAAGAATTGTAACTAGTTAGTTGTTGAAAGCTCCACCTTTCAACAGCTAAGGAGCAGATTTTTCGGGTAAGTTAGTTGTTGAAAGCCTGTCACGGCCAGAATAGCCAAATTTTCACCCAGATCAGGATTTTTTGGGTTTGAATGGTTTGAATTCTTCTTCAATAAGCTGGTTATGAATTATCAAATCAAAATCTGAAGGCCATTCTTGGAGAAGAAAGTCAAAAGGGAATTTTTTGACTAGATTTGGTGATTTTCAAGGGAAAAATGATAGGAATTTTTGGCACACATCATCAAATTCGAATTCCACTTTCAAAGGAACACATCAAAGAGACTTGGAAGGCTAGGCTACACTTCATCAACTTTCAACCAATGTTTGAAGACCAAAAGATAGAGGTTGACCTCATCTTGAGGATCTCTCCTTATCTTTTGTGAATCAGTTTTGGCTTTCTATTTTTAGAATATCAAATCCATTGTTTTAGGATCTGAAAACTGATTGTAATAGGCTATAAATGCCTCTTTTTGCTAAAAGACAAGGGTTCAATTTTGGATACTCTTTTGCTATTGTACTAAGACACTTATTTTTCAATACAGAAAGACAGTCTTCTTTTGTTGTTAATGACTGATTTCTTCATCTATTCCATTGCTCTGTAATTTGATTCAATTTAGTTCAGCTATTAAGAACTGTCATCTTCTTATTTAGCTCATAAATTTGAATTGAATGACCTCTTGTTGGCTTGTATGATCCTGCACATTGTTGTACTTGATTATCTAGATCAGTTTTCTCCATACTTTTTGATATTACTCTGTCTGGCCATTGATTCCCAAAAGCATTGTTTCATTCGATTGTATCGTGAGTTGTCTTCCCATTAGCTATTCTCAGTTATCCCATTGATCCACAAATTCATTATTCATGATTTATTAAGTTACCAAGCATCCTTAGCCTACAACCCTAAGGAGTTTCTTGGAGTGATAATAGCCATGATCAGTAATAATCTCACTCAGGATTCCAAACCTGGCTATAATTTGATTGAACACAAAAAATGCAGTAGTATTATCATCAAATTTAATTGTAGGCATGGCCTCAACCCACTTAGTAAACTAGTCAGACCAGGATAATATGATGGTGACCCCCAACGAAAATTGGTTTGGAATCCAAACAATTCACCCCCCACTTGTTGAAGGGACCGACAGTAATGATCGGGTAAAGAGGGGTTGGATGCGAGTGGATATTCCAAGTGAACACCTGGAAAGAGTGACACTTCTTGACCACTTTGACACAATCTTTAAAATAGACAGCACAAAATAATCATCTTGTAATATCTTATGGGTTGTTGCAAGCCCAGATAGATGACCACCACAAGCCCCACTATTAAATACATTAAGGACAGACTCAGCCTCTTTGTGAATCAAGAAATGACGTAGGATATTATCTATGCGTCAATGACCCAAAGTGTCACCGACGATAAGATAGTTCTTATCTTGATATCGTACACATCGTCAGTCATCTCTTGAAATATGCTGAGGGAACTTCAAGATTTGAAGGTAGATCACAATATCTCCACACCAGGGGTCTAATGATGAGACAAGGAAAATGTGTTCATATGTAAATGAATCAACATGAATAACATACTCATATAACTGAGGGAAGTCTGATATTAACTCAACAAAAAGTAGCGATTTCTTGAATTTTGTTGAAGCAAAATCGAGATCAAACTCTTGCAAGATGACAATACATTTATTATATTCTCCCCCTATGATACACCTAGTAAGGATGTATTGAAATGGATTGACATCAAAAACCACGGTAGTTTTGAAAAACAATATATAGCGTCATAGAAATTGAACTGTGTGAACGTCAACCAAATCTAGCTTCACAACATGAGAATTCTTGAGTTAGAGGTCGACTAACTTTCGACTAAGATACTCAACAATGTTCTCATGGAGCTCATAATCCTCTTGAACTAAAACCATACCAATCATCCCTTTGGGCGCGACGATATAAAGCAAGTAATCTCTACCATAGTTCGGAGGCTTCATCAGAGGCAACGATACCAAGGATTTATTCAGAGCATCGAAGTATTACTGGGCTCGCTCATCCCATGTAAAAGGAGTTTCCTTCTTCAAGAGACGCATTAAACCCTTATTAATATTGGCATATTTTACTATCAACCGACGTAAAAAGTTGGTTTTCCCTTGTAAACCTTGAAGTTGAGAAATAGTGTGTGGGGGAGGAAATCGAAGTATTGCCTCAACCTTTAAAGTATATACCATGATCCTAGTCTCAGATACTGATAATCCTAGTAGATGACCCGACCTAACGCAAAATATGAATTTATGAGAATGAGCAACGAGATCATCAAGGTAATATTAGAATATATGCTTGATATCATGAAAAGCGAAGGTCATAACTCGTTGGAAGGTTGCTCCAGAATTTTTAAGGCTGAAAGGAATTTTTTGGTATGCGAATGTACTCTAAGGACAAATAAATGTCGTCTTATATTGATCCTCAGATTTAATCTTAATTTGATTGTATCCTGAAAATCCATCCATGAAAGAAAAAACCTCGCTTCATGCACACTCGTTGAGAATCTACTCAATGAAGGGTGTCGAGAAGTTGTATTTAGGACATTCCTTATTTAGGTCTCTAAAATCCATGCATACACGGATGGTTCATGGCTTCTTATTCATGGGAACGATATTAGATACCCATTCAGTCAAAGGAACCGAGTAGATGAAGCCACCATTAAGCAGTTTCTCCACCTCTGCCTTAATAGTAGGGGCCTTCCTGGGATTGACAGCTCTAAGTCATTGTCGAACAGTTTTAGCATCCAGGTAGGTTTTAATCTCATGTTTGACAATTCGAGGGTCTATTCTTGACATCTATTCATATGATCAAGCGAATATATCTCAAAATTATTTGAAGAGCTCGATGTAGATCATAATTTATTCTGACGAAAAATCCACACTGATATACACATTTTCAACCTTACCAGGAATACGACAGATATCTATTATGACGGTAGGGGAGACACTTTCCATGTTTCCTTCGGCATAAATACTTTTCGTATCAAGTGGAACTATGACATAAAATCATCTTGTTCAATTCTAGCAAGATTTGGGAGCAAATAAGAGCGATGGTGCATATCATCCCATGGCCTATCAAAACCATTCATGGCCCATACGATTACTTTGTCTGAGGGTAAAATATCATTGAGGAAGTCATGTGAACAAGATGATGAATTGGCCCACATGGACTTAATAATAGGTTCATCCTCGTCTGTTTCTAAGGAGACAGGATCTGGGTCGACAGAAGAGTCAAGAAAACCTGATACGCTATCTTTGTCGCCGATAGCAGCATAGCCATTCCAGTATGTGACTGACCTTCACAAGACATGGTTGAGGAAGGTAGGGTCCAAGGATCATTAAAATACGAAGTTTGGAAAGTAACATACCTCACTGATGAAGCAAATCTATTGAACATGGCATAGATATGATGAATTGGTTCCCCAAAATGAAAAGTACCCATAAGGGATGAATACATTCAGACACCAATATTCTCAGTTGTCGACTGATAATCATCAATCACAGGGATCAACAGTCCAACTAATGCATCGGGGCTAGCCTATGCAAAGAAAAACTGATCGATCATCACGATTTTCCCATCATGAGGAAAACATAAAGTACAAAAGATGGACGTTACGACTGCATTCATAGAAAAATTCCAGTTACGACATAGTCATAGGTTATAGTCGAGGGGCACATGAACCACTTCGACATCCACCTCCACCGTCTTCCCACCTAAATGGACAAGCAAGGAAGGAGGAATATCGTGAGGATGGAAAGAACGACCATCAAATGAAGTCAACATGGTCAGATATTGAGAGAGGGTCAGAGAGCCAATGGCTTTCCAACAGGTTAGGGACATCACACACATTGCAATGCATTCATAAATAATAATATGTTTGATGGTATACTTTGAGTAATCCATGTGGATTCAGATTGCCAGATGGTAAGGAAAGCATGGATTCACATATGTGACATCAAACTTGATCAACTTAGAGACACAGCAGTATAGATCTCCTAACATAGATAACAAGGCATTCCTATATGAAGGACACATCTGGAGTACCTCCAGAGTTGACATCGCATAAGGGGTTTGACCCAGATCCTCAATAATATAATAATGTTGGGCAGATCTAGCATAAGGGTTGTCTATAGAGCATTTGAGTACTCCTTTCGGAATACGAGGTGGAGGCTATAGTTTTTCGATCTATAAAGCCACCTCCAAAGGAGGGGGAGACTCTAGACCTGGAACAGTCTGTTAAGAAATTTAATCGTGATATCGAGAGGTTACATTAACTTGATACTTAACCATATTGATCCATATATGGTCACCGTCTTGCACCGGTGGGTTTTTAATTCCACTCGTCACATTTCTGTCATTCGAGGAGCTTGAGGCCATGTGTTGATTATGCGAAAGAGGATTAGTCATCACAGCGGTTGGTAGATATAAAAAATCCTCGTAGCTTCCACAAGTTTGGAGAAAAAGTGAGTAAGGTGATCATCTGTAGAAATATTGCAAAGAAATTTTACCTTTTTCCTTTCTTTCTTTCCCTCACCATCATTATTATTCAACTTCTAATTATTAGTGTTGTCCTTGGGTTTATTATTATTATTATTCCTCCCACCCTTATGATTGCTACCACATCCTTTCATTTTCTTCCCTACTAGTTGTTGGTTACCATTCGGGTTAGTCGGCGATTGCACAGAGTGTACATCCACCGAATGAGTGGGAGTGGAGGAAAAATATGAAGCTTTTCCTCCTACAAACTAGCTTAGAGACAAATCTTTCAACTAGGTTGTCACCAAGTCTAGAAATTTGAAATTTGTGTAGCCTATAATGCCATTGGGATGAGGCCCGAGATTTTTCATAGGGTCGTAGCTTGACCTCAGTGCATATGGAAGAATTTGATATAACATCCCAGACTAAGCATATATAAGATCTAACTATTGGTCTTTAAAAATCGCTTCATCCTCAGATGTAACTCCGGATGTAGAAACATCCTTCGAAATATAAGGATGAAGAGACTTAAGGAACCATTACAAAAGAAACTCTGGAGGAATGTATGCCTTGATCAACCTCTTTTGTCTATGTCACTTTTCGATGTGATCCAAGATATGGGTGGATTTGTCCTGGAGGAAGGCTGACATAAGTTCTATGTCAGCATCATAACGAACCGAAAATTGGAAGTGGTTAAGGAAGACTAAAACCATATGATTAAAAGTTGTGTATGCCCCCCACGGTAGCTCTATGTATTGTTTTTTTATGGCCCCATGAGGGTCTGTTGAAACATTATTAAATGAATAGAATATTCGTTAAGGGAATTAGAAGAGCACCAAAGATGGAAAGTATTGACGTAATCACCAGGATCCTCACCAGTCTTGCCCTCAAATTTTGGAATATATGAAGGGATATTGGTGGGGATGGAGGGCCATGTCGGGTCATGACGCACGGGGCCATTCATTAATCTAGACAAGTCTGGCAAAATGAGTGTGGCCAAAAAAGGGAGACGAGCTTGATATATCTGGCCCCAAGCTCTTGAGAAAGATTGTTGTTGGGGAATCGCAGCCCATCCATGGTTTTGGTAAGAACCATAGTGTTATTCGGGATTGTAAAACCCCCCTACGAATTGATTCATAAGGGATTGGTTGGGCACCATTCTAGTAGGAATGTTATGATGAGGATTGTAAATATTTCCCCCAGTCAGAGTAGCTCTAGGTTGGGGGTTTACCAAGGTGTGAAACTGACCTACTCTGGGTGTGAATCCGGAGGATAGAGGTGGATTCTTCATGCCTAACATGTTGGTCATAATCGGTGTGGAGGAGGTAGGTGTAAAGTACATAACATAAGAAGCATCTTGTCTACCAGGTTGACCACTCCATCCAGGAGCATTAAGACCAGGATTAGACCTAGGGTGAAAGGGAGGTAGGCTTCCAACCGTGGGATTTGTTTGATGGATATGAGCACCGCCAAACGAATATGCAGAGGAGCCATGCCCCCAAGTCTAATACTAGTATTTGGATTAGACGTTGGAATGAAGGATGGAAATTGCAATGTGAAATTCATCATACCATAAGAAAAAGGGCTAGAGATCGTAGGGATGGACTGAGTATTGTAACCCGATGAATGACAAAGAGACCCAAAAGGGTTTGTGATTATAGGTTGAGTATTAACTATAGGCTAGACATGAGTGATGATGGGAACGTACGACACTGCAACCATGGTGGTTGAAGGTGTCGAAGGACTACCATTAACTATAGTGGGTATGGGAGTCGAAGGACTCCCAGTATCTTTCTGACTCGAGTCAATACTTATACTTGTATGACCACAAGTCTGGTAGGTGGAGGTATGTATACCATGTTTGATAACTTTATGCATTTTAGAAGGCAAAGACTCAAGATGCAATGGTAACCTTAACAAACATTGAAACCTGCAGCGGAGTTGGTTTGGCTCCACGATGAATCAATACTTGAGATATAAAAACAAATCCTAAGGCCATCTAATAATCAAAGAGCACACCAAAATAAACAAAAGGCCACAGAAACAGGATAAAGTGGTTGAAAGGGGCCTCCCTCCCTAAAGTAGGTATTCCTTGCCCAAGAGGGTCCTCAGACTCCCTCCCAAAGATTGAAGGTTTTAGAATCAGTTATAAGGGCCCTCGTGAGCTTAACAACCAGTCGGTCAGATACCCGGAGAGAGGTAATCCTCCATAAAGGTTGTTTGTTGTCCGACCCTTATCTGACCTAGGGTACCTGTAGAATAACCCCTGCAAGTAACCTATGTGGCTACCTATGTCAAGCAACTAAGCCACCACGATATAAATAATGCACAAGCGAACAATTGTAAGTCAGGTCCACCATATGGGCAGGGTAACAAAGCCTAAAATATCGAAAGCAACGCCTCTCACAGAGGTAAAGGTACTATAAAGACCCCCATATATGAATAGATCCCCAGAAATATCTATGACACTAAGAAGGTATTGGGGAGATATCCCCTCAACCAACCTCGCTCAACCTCATGCTTAACTCTGGTGTGAATAGAGCCTCCTAACGTCACCAATTACATAATGGATTTCACCACTCCCTTAGTCAAACACATATGTTGATTTTAATATCCTTGGAGAAGTATACTCACAAAATCTTATTTCAAGGCTCTAAATCTTAAGCTAGTTTGTGCACCCTGAAAAATAAAATCATTTCTACTCAATTTTAAATTTACTGGCATTAGTTTTAGTGGTTTTGCTTACTCGGAAGGTGTGGTCATGAAACTGATGATGTTATGAATCAACAAGTAAAATAAATGAATACGAATAAAATGCAAAGTCCTAACTTCAATACCCAATAAATGATAATATTTTCAAAATGCAACTGCAATTACAAATAAGATGCAATCTTTCCATACATGTACTAAGATCAATGACAAGAACCCAAAAGATCAAATTCCAACAATGCAAAATGTATTTTTTTTGTATTTTCAATATAAAAGAATGCAAATGCAAGGACTAAACATAAGCTTGATATAAAGACCCTACTGTATGTAAACATACACAAACCAAGTAGAATATCAAGAAGCAAACACCCAACCCATGATGCAAGGACAACCAATGAAAAGGATGATGAGAAAGAATAAACCGCCTGAAAATTCAACCAAAGAAAGGTTTCTTATTACTCTGTAGGAACTTAACAGTCATAACAGAGACCTAAGAAGACTCAACAACCATCAAAACTTACCCAACAAACATCAAAGTCATCAATCAAGAAAACAAGAATGATGTACGTGACTATTCAGGAGAAAAATGTGTATATACACTTCCTACAAAACGACAGCTCACGTATGTACATGATTGTGAGGGGAAAAAACACGTATATGTATTGAAACACTTCCAGGTTAAGGATAAGGCCAAGAAACTCAGACTCAAAATGAACAGAGGTTGTCAAGCAATCAGACGATAAGAAACTCAAGATAAATGAGAGCAATCAAAGGAGAAAAACACTCCGAACCCTGGAAATAAGATTCTCTGCCCAGTATGGTTGCCAATTCTCTTACGAGGAAAATCACTCTATGGCATGGAGTAAACCACAAGAGACAGAAATGACTGCAGAAATCAACTCTAATCTCAACTATGCTATATAAACAAATATGCTGACAAGGCAAGATAAAGAGCCTACATCGCCCAGAAATTCGATGAAGTCCATCGTTGCACACTTGACTTAAAGCAATACACCTGCAACTTGTCCTCCACAACCAATATACACAAGCATATGGTGATAATATATAAATTTAGCACATACAATAGCATAATCCATCAATATTCATAACAAATACGCCCATGGAATAACAATTCAAATATTTGCAAGACATTAATTAGACGAGAAAAGAGTATTTCTATTAAAATGTAATCAACAGAAGTGTGTGAATGAAAAACTTATGTGTCGGCATATTCAGAATTGAGAAACTAAGTCCCTTCTAGCTAGGCCTCAACCACTTCAATTCTCCACCAAAGGAAAGCTCATATAAGAGAGACAATGAGGTTCTCCATAAAATAGGAAAGAGCTTGGGGGATGAACAATGTGTTCAAACTTAAAAGGACAAAGGGATGCAAACTCAATATGTAGTGAATAATTTCTCCAGAGTAACTTTGCTCTCAAAGTTGAATTCTTCTCCTCTTTTCCACAACTTGGATATGGCTCATTTATAGCCTTCAAATGGACCTGAAGGGCTGAGTTTGAACGTTTCCAGTATATGGAAGGTCAAGGATCATGGATCTCGTGATGTGACATGGAAACCTGACACCATTTTTTAATTTTGAGCACCAAACTTGATGTACGCGGGTTGTAATGGTGCAACATGTGTATATGCATGTTGTATAGTTGTTAGGGCGCGTATATGTGGAAAAATACAATTTTTAGCACTGGGAACTGCAAAAAGAGACTTCAAGTCTGCATAGGGAAATGGAAAAGGCCTTATAAGCAAGTTCCATGGGGTGAGAAAAATCTTGCTATAACAAAGATCCTCTATCAAACACTTTTCTGAGCAACAAAATGACAGTGGAGGGTCTCCACTAGATGTAACCTTGTGGCTCGAATTTAAATTTAATATTATAATTTATTTTTCATAATGTACTTATACAAATCTTAGAACATTATGCTCCAATATTTATATTAATATTAATATACTTTTATCGATTAATAATAAAATTCTTTATAAAATGTGTTCATATAAATTGAAATAGATATTATATTTATGTAAATTAATATAAGCTATTATAATATAACATTATAATAAATTAATATAAAATAGTATTAAAAGATCTTTATTTATAATTTAACTTAAAACATAAGTTAATACAAACATTATATTATATTATAAGTTAGTATACTATATCTTTTAATATTATAATATAATGTTGTAATAACATTACAAATAAAATAATAACATTGATATAAGTGAATACAATATCACTTTTAATATAATATAACATGATAATCTAATATAAATAATAATTTATAACTTTATTTTATATCATTATTCATATATTAATTATCATTATTTTAAACATAGTTTTATGGCTTAACGTGTTATTAGAAATAATAATATTGATAATATTAATGTGTTTTTAATTATAATTATTTTAAACATATTTTTATCAATCTCTTAAATATTATTAATTTGATTGTTACTAGTACACATTTTTTTGGACTATATAAAATATAAAATATAAACCCAATCAACTTAATTAAAATGGATTCATTTATATTCATTGATCATTTAAATGAATGATCAATGCCCCGAGGTTTCCGGTGAAAGGTGTATTCACATAGTTTAGTAAATCATTCACGCTCGGGTTAATGTAGGATAAAAATATTTCCCCATAAATTAATTCAGTAATTGCTCGATTGTGTAATCGATCGAGCACAACAATGACGCTGCTTCATTTAATCGGAGTGATGTTCGGACAAGGGAGTGATGTTTGGACAAGGGAGAGGGTGCTTTTCTAGATAATAATAATAATAATCTATTTTTAAGGTCACAGTCAAGCCATCACACTAAATTGGTGTATGAGACCCCCTTGTTTGTGGGACAAGGGACCCCTCTTCGCTCAACGATTTGACTAGTAAAGTCTACGAAGGTATACATACCCTACCCCCCTCTGGATTTGAACCCGTGACCTCTTACGAGGAAACACATGTTCTTAACCATTAGGCCCACTCAGGCTGTATGGTACATGTACACTAAATTAACCTATTTGACCCTAGATTGATCCCACTCATTACGTTAAATAGACGATGGCTGATTTTCTTTTGTCCGCTACATTAAATAGAGGATGGTTAATTTTCGTTTGTCTTTGTATGTGCAATATGGTATTAGTTTTTCATTGATTGTTTGGCTATCAATTCCATTTGAATTTATAATATAGAATTTTTTTATACGAATTATTAATGTTATGAGAAGAGAATCCAAAGGAGAACATCAAGATTATAAACATACTGATTACTAAGAACTCAACCAACCATGGAATTATCTTTTAAATGGGAATATTCTACAGATCTTCCTAATCATATAATATTTGCAGCGACAACTATTGGGTTGTGAAAATGCATACCCTTGCAATTACATTCATAGGCTCTCAATCGCTCTCCTCATTAAATATGGAAGCTCGTGAGGTGGTCCATGGGACTTGTAACCCATTTCTCCATTGGGAGTATCATTTCCCCATAGGATCTTGTTGTCTCTGTTGTTTGATGTACTTTTTTTTTTATTATTTGTTCTTAAGTAACTAGTTTCCCCAAGATTTACTCAATAAGTGGTATAAGAGTTGAGGCCAGGTGAAGGTATATGAGAGCTGAGGGAAGTTTTTTTTCATGACCATAGAAGATTCCACTGCAAGGGAGCATAGGGTTTAGTGCTCTGTCTTTGAGGAGGGAAAACCCTATGAGTTCGAAAGGTTGTTGGACACTGAGGAGAAAGGTCGATGGGGAGGTGGAGTTGGAAGTGATGAAAGTAATTAGAGAAAGGTTTCATCTTTTCTATACTGCTTATGTATTCCAATTTTTGCAGTTTGGAGGATGCATGTGAAGTGTTTTGACGAATGCGTCAATGAGATAATCGTGGACCGTTATGATGGGTTTCCATAGGAGGTAAAGATAGATATGGATATGATGGTGGAAATCCAAGCATGGAAACAGAGTGTTGATGGTTGAAAGTGTTGAATGCAAAGTTAGAGGTGTTGTGGACACTTTATTTTCAAATGCAAAGTTAGAGGTGTTGTGTACACAGTATTATATTTAAATGGGCATACGACTGTAATACCTGGTTAGGCATGGTAAAGTCTATATGACCTAGCTGATAGGGAGAGCATGTGGTATTCATGATACCTTGGTTATAGAATTTGATGGGGGTAGATCCTAAAGGTGAGTGGTTTATACGCATTTGTCCAATTTGACTGGATTTGGTCGGTCATGCGATATCCCAAGTCATATTTAGAAGGTGGGAAATTAGGTCAAGAGTTATGGTTTTTGGGTCCATGGTTTTGGTAGTACTTGTTTTGAGTCCATATATTGGATACTCCATTGAAATCATTGTGTAGGTGATAGATGAAGGATCCCTTAACTGGCAAGAAGGTGATGTTTCATTCGTTAGACAAGGTATGAGTTCGTTAGGCAATATATGAGGAAATTGTTGTCAACGTAGAAATTATTATCTTGTGACAACACATGCCCTTGCAATTACATGTATAGGTTCTCTAGCATTTGGCTTTATGGATGTTTGGAAATGTTTGAAATCTCTCCTCATTAAACATAATGCTTGAAATCTCTCCTCATTAAACATGACGTATATAATAGCCTCCCACACTATCAATTTGAAGGTTGGCTTTAATGTGTTTGATATCATTTAATGTCCACAAAAATCTCTAATACTTGTTATAAAAAGCATTCATGTTATGGATAAGAATCTTCTACTTACATCACACATATATACCAAAATTTTAGGTTGGCTTTTGGCTGCACATAATTATAGAGTAATTTTCAAACTGGTATATTCTTATACAGATTGAGCGAATTCCTCTTACATGCGCAAAATTTGTATATCTTCCTAATTATATAAACATTTCAGATTACAGAAGCCGAGACATAAAATAAAGATTCTTAAATATTTAAGTAAATTTCTTGCTACAAAACAGGAAACCACTTACAGAGGACATAAAGATGGCTCGTCAGCTGATCTTTAGTTAAATAACTATCACTTACCGTCCTGACACGACTGATATTCAAATAACAACGAAAATAATTTTATATATTCATTAATATAAAATATTTGTTTTAATATTCTTCAAAACAACTGCTAATAAATAATTTTATCACTATCAAATAATGTTCTTTATCCGTTTATTTATTATCACTATCCAATAATGTTCTTTATCTATTTTATCGATTTAGATCAGTTTTAATAATGCTTTATATCCATTTAGATAGGTTTTAATTTTTAATTTTTATATTTATTTTAAAAATTTATTATAATTTGTCTTATTATTATTAAATAATATTTTTATATCAATATGTTTTAAGAATGTTTTGCATATAAATTTGTTGTAATTTTGGAATTATTAATTTTTTTAAATGATTTTTTTTTTAATAATATATTATAAAAAAGAATTATATTTAAAAAAATTTAATTTCTAATTGATATTTAATATCTTTCTTCCTTTGCCCCAGTATATCTGATTTTGTGACATATTCACAGAGTTTTCTTTCTTTATGGTCCACCCTCACTTTCAGAGCCTCTTTTTATCTGCAGCATGATTCTTACTAGCACTTCTATCCATCCATTAAGTACCCCGATGTGATAATGACGACTCCCCATTCTTATCTTATTGGTACTCCTTTCCCATGATTAGACTCTTACACTAGAATCTAGGGTCATTAAGCATTCAAATAGAGTTATTAAGCGCTTGAATAGAGTCATTAGCACTTCTTCATTAAGGAAGGTGGAGGGTTGCTACCAGGTCTAGGTGTTGTGGTAGTGTGTAAAGGGAGTAATCAAGATAAAGGGTAAAGTTGTGTCATCTCTCCCATCTTGAGAAGGACTAAGAATTTCTTCCTAAATTCTTTCATTCAATTGTGATATAAGGCTACAGATCTAGTTCTTGCAAGTAAAGAGTTGGTAAACCAAGGGGGTGGTTCATAGCATGCCATCCTCCTCTCCTCTTCTACGTCAATTCCTCCACTCACTCAATATCCTAGTCTTTCGACAGTAATAAAAAGAAGGGTAAGGTTGTTATTTTATGCAATCCAATCCCAAGTTGATAGTGGTATCTCCTAAGGTCTTCCTAAAGGAAAGTGTGATGAAACATCTCCTAGAAGTCTAAAGCTTATGCATCCAACGAGGTTGATCTAATGGACCATTATTCAAGTCATCCAACAGTTCAAAAATATCTTCCTAAAGGGAACCCTTTTATCTCCGGCTAATGGACCATCGTGTACGCACGCAGCATGGGAAGCTCTGACAAGTAAGTCTTTGGCTAATCGATCATCCCATCCAGTGGCCCCACCATGTCATCCAGGGGAGAAAGAGAAGCCTACTCGAAGTTCCTCGTGGAATCAATCATCCATCCAGTCATGTCTCATCAGTTCTAACTTGATGAATAGTAAATAAGGTAGTTAAATGAGATATCTGCTGAAGTTTATGGTTGGCTATATAATAAATAAGGGTAAGTTCCAATGATCTATCCATTCAACGAAGGGTAGCAGTCAAACTTCTAGTCTAGTTGAATAAATAGTAAGTTTTTGTTCCATGCACCCACAATTAAATGATATAGGTATCTGTATGAGAGTATTCCAACTTTCTTTTCTTTCTTTTACCAAGTGCTCCCTTCCCTCCATGCAATAAGGCACTAGGTGTTTTTGGGGCTTCCAACCAAGTCATATTCTCCAACGAAGCCACTTGCTATTTTTCATTGTAATTACGTATATAAAAGCAAAAAAAAAAAAGGCGTATAGGGGATACGAGGAGTTTTGGTGGTTGGTATGTATGTGGACTAGTAGGTGGATCCATCTGGTGCTTCCTTATAATATAAGTTTTGAGCAGTCCCTCCTTCCTAAGAGATTCATAAAGTAAATGTTATAGGAGGCAGGTCTATTCCTAGCAGCGGGTTCTTATAATTTCTAAATTGTCTCCTGCTGAGGCTTGGTCATAAATTATAGTCTATGAGGTGAGCCGGTATATCAAGGGTGATTGAAGACGCAATGTATATATAGCATGATGAACATAAGTGTTAGGTTGATCAAGCAAGTAAATACAACTGGTCTAAAAAGTGTGTAAGATCTCATCTCATAAGGCAGTATTAAATCCAATAGGGCAGTTTATTTCTTTCCATGCATGATCTGATCCCTCAGCCTGTCCAATCAATAACTAAGGTTGGAGGATAAGTAAGGAAGGCAGTAAATATAGGTGGGTAAGCGGTTAGTAGCAGGCACTAAAATGAAAGACAAGGTAGAGATCTAAAGTTCCTATCCTAGCAATGTTGTTTTAATTCATTACAAGTATTTGAGTTCAGCCAGGCTCGAAAAGATCATACATAGTGTCCACCCCATCCCTATCCATATGAAGCTAAAGGTGAGACACGAAGATCCCCATCTGAAAAAGGTAATTAAAAGGTTGGGGAACCTAGTTTACTTAGAAGAGAAGGGTCTAAATAATAGAATAAAAAATAGCGTTATAAAGATCCCTTTGCATTTGAAACCAAAAGGTTCAGGGACTTTACTTATCTGAAGATAAACAGTAGAGGATCGAAGAGGCAAAGATAAAACTAAATACACCGAAGGAGAAGAGCGAAGAATTGGTTACTAAAATCCATGCCATAGAGTTGGTCTTTTCGGTCAATCTAAAAACCTTCTAAAATGCAATTATATATATTAAACCCTAGTTTGAGTGAGTTTGAGGAATCGAAGATCCACTGGGTCTCAAATTTTCATTATTATTTAGGAAAGTCAATTAATTATTTCATTTTAGGTAGAACCTTTCTTCCAAGATTATCTAGTTGTAGTTCCTAATTCTTCAGGCAGTTCCGACGATCCAACTCGCTCATACTTATGGTTCCTTTCCTTTCCTGTGGACTTCAATTAATAAAGTAGGCTTATGAAAGGGGGGGTACATACAAATCGTCTTCATGCCCACTCCCATTTCTGAAGTTCAGGCACGCAGTGAATAAATCCTCGAAGGTAGTTATGATGATCCAACCTATCCAACCAACACATAAAGGGTAGTGGATTCGAAAAATGTATATAAACATGCTTTGTCTAAATAAAATATTGGGTTTATCTAGGCCAGTTTCTGAGGCTTATTTATCATCTAGGTTCAAGAACTCTCATTTTTCTTTAGCCAAATCTATTCATTCCAAACCCACTTTCTTTTTTTAGGTACTGAAATTCCCTCTCACAAGGGGGAGTGAGACGACATAACCGTAGATGAAAATGGCACGCGGTTATTTGCTCCAAATTTGAAGGATCAAGAAAACTAGTTTTATAAAACCCAAAAGAGAAATGGATTACTTACGGGGGGATTTTGAAATTGAGGTTAACGTGCAAAAGGGAGATAAGATACTAAAGAGTAGCGTGAGGAAGGATTGAGTACCGAAGAAGCAGTGAATACCAATCTGGACACGAGATCAAAGTAAAAGTACAGTGATTACTACCAACAATTTGTAAATGCTAAATCATCAAGGAACGTCGAAACATAGTGTTATTACATATATAAGGTTGTGACACTAAGATACAAAACAAATTGAGCAACATCAATTCCAAAAAATGCATTTCATTAATAGGTAGTTGGTTGAAGAAGCATATAGCCTAATTTTGTTGGAATATATAATTCCTACTTATCTAATATGCTCGCTAATTTATTGAGAAGTAGAGCTAATCTCTACCTGAGTTGTGTGATCCTATTCTTAGGACATTGTTTGAGAGTTGTATTTGTGAGATCCTAGTTTGGTGTGGTTGAGATATTCTCTCAACCTCTCTAGTTATCTTTGGAATAAGTTAGAATTGATAACAACTTGTGCACTCTATATAATAGAGTCTAATGTATTGGTATTTACGTTAATTGAATATCTGTGTATTATACTCTACTCTTCCATTTTATCATGGTATCAGAGCTACAGGATTGGGCCTAACTCCCTCCGTGGAGGGCCCAGGAACATGTGGAGAGTAGAGTAAATTATTGGTGCTTCCATTTTATCATGGTATCATAGCTACAGGATTGGACCTAAATCCCTCACGGGAGGGCCCAGGAACATGTGGAGAGTAGATTAAATTATTGGTGAAGAAGCGTGGAACTCTGTTGCCAAGAAGACTATGGTGTTTGTTTGATGTTTTGCGTGGATGAGAAAGAAGACCGATTGTGGTAAATACTAAGCAAGAGTCATGGAAAGGTTTTCAAATTTGTCCATTGGTATTCCATATTTGTTGTTTCTTGGTCAATTGTTGAATTTACTATAGAAAATGTTATTATCTTACAAGAGAAGTATGTATGGGCATGTGACTGGTATGGTTTTTATTTGTTTATTACAATGAGTGGGATCATTATTCTTTGAAAGCGTTTTGTAAGAGAAGATTTGTATGTGGAGTTTTCAAGAGAAGAGTTGTATGTTTTGTAAGAGAAGATCCTTATTTGGAGTTTTCAAGAGAAGATCTATACATTGGATTTTGCAAGAGGTCTAACGACCTGTGTGTGGAAGTGTGGAGCTTGCAGCGTGGATTGGTGCTAGTTGGACGTGAAAATAGAGAATAGCATGGATCGAGCATAGATCTAGTCGAGCGAGGCAACCTATGTGTGGTGTACATGGGATAGGTTTAAGAAAGAGGTCATTGGTCGAGCGTGAGCAAAGGTGGGGTGCATTTGTTGTCTTTGTGAGAATAATCTAGTTCTTGTGATTACAACATCTACCTTTGAGCATGGAGTTGTCGAGGTTTTTTGTTGTTAACCTGGTGTGAAGATTGGAAAGTGTCACTTTTTAAAGGAGGTAAATCTTTGGTTATATCACTAAAGATGTCTCTAAATACAGAATCATAAATGTATTGAGTCAAACATCAATTGTAGAATGGAAATTGGCCATGGAAATCAAAGATGAATGGTGAAGGACAGAGAAGACCTGGATAGAAAAGAGAGATTGGTATTTCCATCATTATATTGCAACTGAGATTGGATGATGAACATACATAGGTAAAGTTGTGTGAAATAAAATAAATTCATGACCATACTATAATGTGATTCACACATGTAATTGAAATCAAGTCTATGATATTTTGATGTAGTGGTCCTAGATAATACTTAAGTATGTACTTGAGCCATTGTATACCACCTAATGTGAAAAGTTCTTGGTGATCTAAAAACCACTATGTAAAGCATGGTTTGTGGTCAAAATCACTTGAGAGAGCATGGTTACAAGTAATCCGATAAAACCTGATGCATGGTTACAGGTAATCCGATAAAACATGATGCATGGTTGAGGGTAATCCAAGAAAACCTAGAGCATGGTTATGGGTAAGTTGGTACACATTATTTTGGTCACCTTGATGACAACTGTACAAGCATGTGTTCAGGCTCTCAAAACAATCTTTTACATGAGGAAAATGATTGATTTATTCCCCTACAAGGCATATTTTTAGAATGACGTTGCAGGCTAACAGTGGTACATAATGCATAAATCCTTGATTTTTGTAGGTTGCTCTATGCTTGGCTCATGGGGTTTCCACAGGATGTTGTATAGGCAGGGTGTGGGGGCGTTTGAAGCTAAGAAAAGGAAGAAGTTCATGAAGTTTCTAGAAGGAGAATCTTCTAGAATGTAAGGTGGTGTCCATATGGTTGTGATCCTACTGACTTCTCCAATTTGGTGGGATCATCCTCATCCTTTCAACCACTTCACCTTCTCCTATATAATAATGGGTTTCTCATGGAAAAGGTTAAGCAAGATTGAGCAAAGAATTGTTGAAAGAATAGGCAGAAGATTATGTGAAGGATCTTGTTACAACGAATGCTTGATGCCTCCATTTGTCCATCAATATTTTGTGGACCATCTTCATGCAAATTCAGAGCAAGTGTATATGTGTGTTGGAACAAAGGACCACCGAAAGGGAACTTGCGACATCAAGGCAATTTGGTTGTATCTTCCACTTTTACTTAATATGATACGGTGACATGTTTCTTTCCCATAAAATCATTAGTATTTTATTACATGACTCCTTGATCACATGTTTAGGTTTTCATTGATCTACAATTGTTTCTTTCACTTTGGTTGGTTTGTGGCATTGCAAATCTGATCTCACAAGAGCACCAGAGTGAAGCAAGAACAACAAATACACAAGGAAGTGATATCTAAAGGTACGTCATCTATTCCTTCTTTGGTAGTAAATTCAATGGTAGCAACTTAGGGAAAGCGTCATGTACTGTCTTTTTTTGTTCTAGATCCAAGTGGATCTAGGGAGATTAGTTTATCTCTACATTCACCGATTTATCCAATAACAAAATTGGCGACTCCACTGGGGATACGACTTGATTGTGGTTTTTTGTTGGCCATTTTATTTTAACCTATTCTTTTTACTTGAAATCAGTCTTTGAGTCTGTGGGAGATCCATTCAGGCTCTCTGGATTTAAAAGTTCACTTAGATCCTTTACCCTCTTCTCAAAATTTATTGATTTACACACACTTTCGCATTGTTCCCTATACATAACCTGCAAAAACCTTCAATTTCCGCACCATGGATGTTTGCTTCAATGTGAACTTTCCGCACCCTATCTGTTTCTGGCCTGCGAAAACTCTTGATTTCCGCACTGTGATATGATATTAGGTTGCGACGATGCCTATGATATTTTTTGAGTTTGGTCTTGACCTTTGTTGATGCCCAATTTTTTTCTAATCAGATGGGAGCGACTTTTAATGCCATCCCTTGACTCTTTTCTGAATGTTTAACCTGTTGCTGATTGGTTTTTGGAGATCGAACACCTCTCTTAATCATTTTTTGTTGTTGTTTCTTTTGATTTTTATTGACAAGGGTATAATCTCTAAGCTTGTATATGAGTGCTTGTTCGATTAAAAGTATTTGATTGGATTTGAAGTTTTGGATTGATTGCATGTTCTGGATTGCTTGATTATTGGGAAGTCATTTTTCATTTGGATTTGGAGAAACACTTTCTTGTCATTTTTATTTTTATCTTCATTCAAAGTTTGATTTGGGTGCTTGTTGAGTATATAATTTTTCTTGGATTACTTGTCCTTTCTTTGTCATACCCCTGATCTGGTTTTAGAGCGGAAGAATTTAAAGTCACTTATTCTTTTAAGTAATCACATATAAGAAATTTTATTGCATTCAGAAGAAGAAAACATTGAGAAACTTCATTGTTTATGGTTGCTTGTGATTGTGTTCATTCAAGAAAAAGAAAGTATATTTCGTAGCTTACATCATTCCAGAAATACCTTCTATGTGTTGTAGATAGAGTTCATCGAATGAAATTTTGCATCATTCATTTATATTTGCATATTATTGGGTCAAGGTCTTACACCACATTGGTTTCATTACCATCGCCCTCTTGAGTAACAATAGCCTCCAAAAAAAACATTCTGAAATCTAAAACTCAATTAGTAAGTTTTATTTTTTAGGGATCATTTACACCAACATTAGATATGCTAGAGATTTGGAATAGGCTATGAGACACACTCTTCAAAGCACAAAACACACAATATCATCTTGTGATGGGGAGTGTTTAATTCCATTTTCAACATTTTGTCTTGGGAAGCCCTTCTCACACAAGGTTTGAACCTGAGGTCGCATTGAGATTGGCAGAGTTACTCACCCTACTTTGTTGATCTTGGTGTAGATATTGCACGTATTATGGGGGTCGCTTGAAGGTATACCCACAATGATGAGTGGAAGCCTCTCGAGTTGATTTCAGGCTAGATACCCTGCCCTTGCACGTGGATCAGACTGTTTATTGTTTCCCCAGGCATCATTGTTGTTGTTGGTAGCCTTAGTTGCCTATCTTCTTAGGGTCTCACATGAGGTGACTGTGGAGGGGAAAGTCTTCACGGTACCTGGAATTGACGTTGGCCAGACTCACTCGAGCTCCTTGGAGGGTATACCCATGATTATGTGTGGGAGATTGCACCAAGGTGTAAGTCCGTTAAGCAGGTCGTCAATGTAACTTTTCCACTTTCTCTATCCTAGCCCATTCTTGTATTGACTTCGCAATGTTGGATTTCATCACCAACTAGTGACTTCGGAATAAGAAGGTTTTGTTTGATTGGTTTGATTCCTATATTTTATTAGCGAATGTTGTTTGTTTTCATAGTTGGCCATAGATTTTTTCTGTAAAATATTTGGTTCAACCAACATTGACCCTCGACGTCGTTCATGTAGGATGCAAGGATTACCTATGGAAGATCTGTAAGTTTCTGAACCCTTGCTTCCTAACCCACTGGAGGGCTCTCCTCAACAGAGTGAGGTCCAGGACAACATATCATCCCAAGCAGAAAGAACTAACTCTCTAGACAATTTTCTAATTGTTTCTGATTCTCTAGATTCTTTCTAAATACCTCCTGGATACGAGAGACATATTCTCTAACTGAATTGCTCTGGAGAACTTGTTGTTGACACTTTTGGAATACCAACTGGACCTCTTACCGGCTCGGAAAGTGAGGATCCTTTTTGGACCACTGACATATTGCAAACCTTGGCTACAGTGTGAGACCTTTACGGCTCGGGGGTAGGTGTTGATATACTTGTTGTCTCTGAACTACCCGAGATGTCTAGTACCTATACAATACCTCTAGATCACTTTAATAGCACGAATTGTTATATTTTCATGGGTTTAGACACAAAGTCCGTTGGTCCTAACTCAACCATTCCTCTTCAGATGGCCCATTCCAGAATGGTCCCACATGCTACGAATTTTCCCACTGAGAATACGGTGGTTACCCAAGATCCCATCGGTACACCATTTTCATCTATACATGTACCATATCTTCCTCATGGGTACCATGCTTTAAATAATTCTATCCCCACTCCTACCCAAGTTTCGTTCAGAGCTTCTCAAATTTTTACTCTTCATGGGTACAATGTTGCTTCTGGTTTCATTCTGACACCTTCCCAAGTCCCCTCTGGATGGTCTTATCCGCCTTTTATGGGAGGATTTGGACCAAGTGGCTCCAATCCAATTGGAGGCTCTACTCCATCATTCACTTTTTTTTTTCAGATTACTGTTGGAGGACAATATAACACTAGGGGGCAAACTCAATTTGGAGGTCACACCCAAATTGGAACACCACCCCCACTTGGAGGTTATACC
>ML823433.1:12601-26214 GCA_009831015.1 Picea engelmannii
TCAACCCTTACGGCCACCCGTCACCTACTTATGGTGAAAATTAATATCCTCAACCATATGGAGGGACGTCTTATTACCCTCCTCCCACTCACCAATAGTCATATCTTATTTTTCCTCCTCATTCATTGGGAGGACCCCCACCATTAATGCAGATGAATTCAACCCCTCAATCAAGCACAAGTGCACCCCCAACCCCCATATATAACCCCAATAGTAGTGGAAGTAATTCAACTTCCTGCAAACTATATGGATCCTCTCCACAAATCAATCCATATTTCCCATTTCCTGATCCTCCCCAACAACTTTCTCCTCCACCAGGACAACCACATGTCGGTGTTAATTTTGTTCATCCCTCTTCCATTCAACAGGTTCATTCTTTTGAATAGTTGAATATGGAAAATTTGTCCCATCAATTGAATAATTCCAAGAAGAAAGGGAAAAATTGAAACAATAAAAACCCGGGACTAGGAGGAAATAACTCCCAACAAAACCGCCCCACTGGGGGAAACCAAAATCAAGGCAACCAAAACCCCGAAGGGGGAAACAATAACAATAAACCACAACAAGGGAAGAACAATAACTTCAGAACTAAATTCCCGTGTGCTTTATGTGGTGAGTATGGAAATTATACTCACCACTACCCCCAAATTGTCTATTACAAATGGATGAAAGAATCCATGAACACACAACACCCTCTGGCACCGCCGGCCCCTCAGCAGGCCCCACAACATTATTTGCAACCACCACATCCAGCCATTTTGAAAAACCCTATTCCACACCAAGGTTTGATGAATTCCCAACAAGAGATAATCTCATCCCCACCACAAATGGGGCAATATCAAAACCCAGGTCCAAATCAACCCGAAAATCTAGCAGATCACAATATCCTCCATACCAGTGAGGAAGAGATTCTTCTACAAACATGCACTCGTCCATACGGCCTCCCTCTTAACTCTAACCCAACCACATCAAAAGAATCTTCTGCTATATCCAGACAACCATTGATGATTCCACACCCTAACACTGAACCAAACCCACATATACCTCGCATTCCTTTACGATGGAATGTACATAACCCTCATGCTAGGGAAGCCCATCACTACAGTTCGGTTGATGACTTAGAAAAATCTCTTGTAGCCATGTCTGTGTTTGAGGTCCTCCAAACCTTTCCATCATGGAGAAAATATTTGCTTTTCACCTTGGGGGCAATCGACCCAGTAGATACTCGTCTAATCACCTTTGATTTAGATAGCGGAGAACCATGCCTCCTTTCTCTGGTATCTTTTCAGATACCAGTTAAAATCTGTAACATCAAAGTTCATCAGAACATCATCGATGAAGGTGCATCCACATTCATCATGTAAAAATTAGTATGGAAGAAACTCGTCTCCCCTAAGCTAGTACCATATGCCATCACCTTGAGAGCCTATGATGGTCGAATATCATCCCTTGAAGGGATCTTCCAAAATGTCCCTATAGAACATGGGGGAAAAACCATCCTCATTGACATTGAAGCTATCTATGCCCCACTTGATTACAATATCTTGTTCGAACAAATAAAAATGTATTCTATGAATCAAATAACCTCTTTTGTGCTTCATACAATGATGTTCCCCCATAATGGGAAAATTTTCACCATCGACCAACTTACACATTATGAGCCTAATCATTCTGCCAACATTGATAACATCCTCCCCCTTGTATGCACTAGCTTGGATGATTTTCCATTCATCGACATTGGTCTTGTAATATTCAAGGACCCATCCTTGTTAGGGACTTATCATGGAGCACCACCTCTCCTAAACCCTTCTATTTCAACACTAGTGTGTGTAGTTTCCTCTAACGAAACAGAAATCAGAGACAATAGTCCTCTCATTGTGCCCCCTCCCCACATCAAAGTTCCACCAATCGGAGAACCACTACATCAAGAATTCTCTAAAAACACCACCACACCACTTGTCCCGTATTTTCCACCCCTCTAAGGGAAAATCGTGGTTTTGGAAACAGTCCCCCAAGCCATTATCCAAATCCCATTTTTCTACCCCCCACCTAACATCCAATCATTCCAGGAAGCTTCTACCCTCACCCTTCTCAACATGGTTCTTTCCATCCATGTATGGTATCTCCATCCACCCTCCATGGTTCCTTCTGTTGTAGGCGAATCCCCCTGAGGAAAAGTGGATTCCCTCTTGGTTTCTAGACTCCTAAGGCTAAGACAAAAAAGTGATTAACATGGACAATGACTTCCTTTTATATCTAATCAAGCTAATAAATGAAATATAAGGATAAATATATGTACCTTATTAGAGATGTTTGTCCTTGCAAAGTCCTAGCTGAGCTTCAATCCTGGGCTCCCTGATAGGTCCTGTAGGACAAACGAAGATACAATGGACTTCCTACTCTACTCAGATTAGCTCAAATATAGATCCATCTACTGTAGACAAACTCATATGGAACAAGCATAACTTTGAAAGAAACAGGCCAATCATTGATTATTAATGAGAACAAGTAAAAATACTTACAATCCTTTGAATGAAGGCGCAAAAACTTCTTCCAGTTCTCCTTGTCCAACCCCTTTTATCAAGTAATATCCATTGATTGCTTTGATGACATCTCACTCATGAGATCATAAGTTTAATGTAATTCTCAATCTCCATCTCCCTTTTCACCATGAGAAGGCTTCCTTATATAACCTTGGAGAGGCTCAACCACTTGAGAGATATTTGGGATAAGTTGAGGATTCCTCTCCTTCAGTTGAGGATCTTCCCTAAGATCATGCCTTGACCATCTATTCAAATCCAACCACCTTCAAGAATTGAGGGATTCTTCCCTGATTTGTCTCAACAAACCCAAAACTTGCTCAAAAAAGGGTAGCACTCCCCCAAAAGGGTGCACAGGGTGCTCAAACACTCCCCCAAATAGGTCTAGGGAGTGTCAGCACTCCCTGATAGTGGGTAGGAGAGCGTTCCTCTCCAAAATGCAATTTTTAGTGGTTCTTTCAGTGGAAAAAGGTTTTTACTCCCTGTCAAGTGATTTCTCTTCTTCCAAACTATCCTTTGAGGTGTCTTAAGTGTCTTTATGATGTCGTTAGAGGAACGACATAGGAAAGATGGAAGTATGATGTTTGTGACACTTGCAACACTTTTTTTCAAGATGTGACACTTGCATACAAGATGCGACATTTACAACACTTGTAATGATGACACTTGCGACACTATCAAAGTGAGTAATTTTGAGGTCTAACATATTGCCCCCTGAAGTACGAAGTTAGAAAATGATGATGAATGAAGTACTTTGTAGAATTTTTCAATCAAGGGTATGGACATAGAGAGGCTAGAAAAAGCTACACACAACCATCAAACAAATATTATGACATGTTTCAAAACCCAAGGCAGGCATACCTATGCTTGAGTGATAAAGACTTTTTAGGTATGGCCGCCATAAAATACACTATGGATCCATAATTATATTGAAAAAAGGTATAACCACTGAAGATACAATGTGGATCTATAATCCTATGAATTGAACCAATCATAGCCACGAAGAATACATAGTGGATATACAAGATGAAAATACATAGCCACGACCAATGCAAAGTGGATCTATGTAACAATATATATGTCATAGTTCAAAAGAACTCCTTTGCAACCTGGGAAAAGTATACATAAGAGTGAAGACTCAACCCAAGGTCTTCTTACGGATCCCGATGTAGTATGAATCTAACCATGTGAATATATGTCATGATGTCGAACATGGAAAAAAACACTTGATTACCGGTCGATGAGGTAAAAAGTTAACAAGCGCGAGGGAGATCACCATTGATGTCAATGATTCCCAAGGTACTCTAGTACATTCCAACAAATGTGAATAGATGAGCTGAATTCAAACATCCATGGAATCATCCAATCAAAGGTCAATGATGTAAACCCACTGTCGAATGTGAGGAGGCCTACCATTGAGGCATGTAGGCCCCAAGGTACTAATTGGTTTCTAAGTCTATGTAACAACCCTAGTTAAATAGTTGCATAGGGTTTATCAAGAGTAGTTAATTAAATAATTAACTGTCCTAGTGTGTATTAGTTAAATAAATATTGTTTATTAATCATATTAATTAATTAATTAATTAATTATTAATTGTTTAAATTATTAATTAATCAACACATTTAAGGTTTGGATAAAGAATTCAAGTTTTAACAACTTTAATTTATTTATTATAAGACTTTATGTATGACTGGGGATAAGGTAGTAAATGGAGGGATAACGTAGTAAATGGAGGGATAGGGTATTAAATGGAGGGATAAGGTGGGTGGCATTAATGGAAGGTAGGAGGTGGTGAATGAGGGGGATATGACTGGGTAGAGGCTTACGAGAGATTATTATGAAAATTTGGGGAGGAAGAATTATTTTGATATTAGGACTATATTTCCTAGTTTGGATATATTCTAGTTTGGAGTTTGGGGGAACTGTTGCAGGGGGCACTAGGTTGTTGGGATTTTTGGGCTTGGGGGACAGGAATCCTCACAGAATCCTGGAGCTAGGGAGCCAGATAGGCTGCTCCTAGCTGGCTGGGTGGTTAGTTGGTTTTGGGCAGGGTTTGGTCAGAGCATCAGGCAGGGCTTGGTCAGAGAATCAAGCAAATTCTGGGCAGAGCAGCAGAGAGGACAATCAGAGGTCGGGAATTTAGCATCAAACAGAGGTATTTTTATGTATGCATTCTCATGAACATGTGATGGTTATTTAAAATTATTAGCATGCTATTCGTAAATTTAAATTTATGTTGTTTATATGCTTAATGAAAGAAATTACTTATTTTTTATGCGTCGAAGTAATCTTATCTGTTTAAATTTATGAATCTTATTAGACTTAATTAAATTTGGTTCCTACACATGGTATCGGAGCTTCAGTTTGAAGAACTAGAGAGTTAAGGGCCTACCCACCTACCCACATGTAAGAAGGACAGTTCAGGAATGGAACTGTTCCAACCCTGAAATTAAAAAAAAAAAAAAAACCCTATAATGGTTATATTGAAACCCTAAAACCTTTAATTAGATGAAAATATGGGCCAAGCTCCAGCTCCACCTAACCTACAATCCAAGCACACAAATGTTTTTTTATAGTATATATGCAGATCTATATATATATATATATATATATACATAATGCTTCCCCAAATAATTATGCTCTTCCCTTGAACTTCTAAATAGAGGTATAAATGAATGTATATAAATAGACATATATAAAAGATATTTATTTAAACTATATTAAAAAAAATATACATATAAATATAAATAAAGAAAACAAAATGTGATGTATGCGCACAAGCAACCTAAGCCATATAAAACTAACATATATGCCAAACTATGAGTCCATAAATCAATACAAGCCCAATACCTAAGCCATATGACATTAACTGTATGCCATACACAACACATGGTTCAACACATGCAAAGTGTTAGCGTCGGAAGTCACTCCTGGATTGCAGCAGGAGCAGAGCCCGACACCCATCAGTTTAATGTCACGATTTGTTATAAAGGGATGATCAAATGGAAATAAACTCAGAACAATATCATCTCGACTCTGAAACTAGGCCAGGCATTCATGGGAAAATGAGGTCTTAGATAAACTTCAAATAGTGAGTTGTAATAAAAGGTGAGCAGGGGGAATATTTGTATGAGAAGAGTGCAAAGGTCTGTCGTAAACATCAGGTTTCTAACAGACTGGAGAAGAAAGCATCCAAATGCAAGATCCTTTTACATTCAAACATGGAAGACCAGCGAATACAATAATGTAACAACAAATCCTTTATCATAACATAACTGCAACAATCCATGTGAATCATTCGATCATGAACTCTCTGGTATGAGACAAAAACATAGACGGAGTAAGAAAACTGTTTTTCATAAAAAAAGAAATCTCAGATACAGATGCATAACCAAGAAGCCAGAATGGTCGTTAAAACTTTACAGTTGGGAGATTTTCTCTACCGTCGATCCATACAAAAATGGCGAAAATGCCTACATATACTCAAAACAACAAAAACAAAATTGAGACGCTGCATTAAAAGCTTCGCTTCTGCATGGCCTCTGACAAACTTCACCAGTAACCTATGAATGATCGTGCACCTACGGTGGATGCAATCGAACTCCTGACAGTTCCGTGGATGAATCGACGTTCTTTAATTCAATGTTGGACTTTCCCATTATGGAGGAGGCAATGTCTAACCACCACCAACTACCTCAATAACTGCTTCATTGGGATTGAGGATGGCCCGACCAACTCGGCATCTCTGCGACGTGGGAGATTCTTAGAACTGCCACCTGGATTAGCTGAACGGCCCAATGAATAAATGCGGAGGCTAGCGTGAAGGATGGGGTACCTAACGGGAGTGGTGGCGCCAAAGCTATGAGGGTGAGGCATGAAGTGATGAGGGGTGAGAGAGGTTACAGGGGAGACACATGGCAGAAGGAAACAAGTGGAGGAAGCAGGAGATGAGATGTAATGGGCACATTTTAGTGGGTGATGAGATGGGGAAGGGACCGCACATACCAGAAGAGGGGAGATGGACAGATGTCTGGAGACAAGGAAAGGGATAAAGGGAGCGAGCCTCATCGCATGGTCAGGTGGGGAACATTTGGCAGGGGGGAGGATGGTCCACAAGCTGACACGATGAGGAAAGGGCCCACACTAATTAACAATGGAGCAGCTGAGATAGATGATATCACCTGAGCACCGTTGATCTAGGCGCTTATATCTTGACCGTTGTGAAGATGAGAGACTGATTCCGAACCCCACCCCCTCTGCTTAAAGGTAGAAAGGCGGGGGGGGTCCAGAATCGACTTGTGCGTCATTGATCCAGGCACCTCAATTGTAGCCATTGGAGAGATGCGTCCCAGATTTTGGACACCCCCCCCCTCCGCTTAAAGGTAGAAAGGGAGGGGGGCTCCGAAATCCCATGCGTGTCGTTGATCCAGGCGTGTGAATATCTGCCGTCTAATATCGCTTGTCACTTACCACAGGCACATTTTGAGCCCGGTACTTAGGGTAAGTGGGTTTTTGACCCACTCCTTTGCATTCTAACCCCCTTACAAGAAATATCGCTAACACAACGCAACACACAATTCAAAGCTAGAAAACAAGTGCCAAGCCACCAAGACCTGGGAAAAACGAGTGAGGACACTTCCCTGAGGAAGCCTATTTCGGTAGAATGGTGTTCCAATAGTAATACTGACTAATCCCAACACCATGATAGATGTATAAACTACAAAGCCCACATCCCTACCACAACAGCTTTAGATCCAAATGAGGAATTTCAGATCAATCAGTTCGCTGATACAGAAGCTGAGATAAGAAAAATTGAAATACGTTGACATCTTTCGTTTCATGGGACTTTCTAAGTAAAATGCTACTCATGCAGGTAGATCAGAATACAGACAGAGATTGAACCGAAGACAATTAGCAGGCTATGCCAACAACATACCATAATTGTCGTCAATGGACAACTACTGGGTCAAACTTTATATGTGCACAATGGAGACACTGTTGTTGTAATAGTTATTAACAGAGCCCAGTACAATGCCACTATTCACTGGCATGGCATGAGGCAGTTGCGCATAGGGTGGTCATATGGGACAGGGTAAGTCACACAGTGCCCAATTCAACCTGGTGGGAGTTTTATACATAGATTCACAATTACTGGACAGGAAGGAACCTTGTTTTGGCATGCTCATGTCTCATGACTTAGAGCTACGATGTATGGAGCTATAGTAATCTATCCTAAGAGAGGAAGCTTATATCCCTTTCCTAAAACCCGAGACGAAATTCCTATTATGATAGGAAAATGGTGGAACAAGGATCCCATCTTGGTTTTGAATCAAGCGAATCTCACAGGTGTTGTGCCCAATATATCCAATGCCTTCACCATAAATGGACAGCTAGGGGACCTGTATCCTTGCTCTGCATGGGAAACATTTCACGTTTCTATGCAACGAGGAGAAACCTATCTTCTACGATTCGTGGGCTGGATTCGCAAGCCACACAACACAAGTCAACACAATACACAATCATAACACATCAAGAGCCAAGCACAAATGTGTATCCTTTGGCATCAAGTGCCAATCACCCAAGATTCACAAGCCACACAACACAAGTCAAAGCCAGCCACACCACACAACGCACAAGCACAAGTGATCAACGCTAGAGCCATCTTTACTCCGGCCTGCTGCCCTATGATTTGTGGGTTGGATTCACAGCCACTAACACGTGCCTATGCCCTGGAGCACTCGCTAAATGTCACACCATAGGATGGAGAGTCCAAAAGGCTGAACATGAAAAACAAATTTAAACAAAATTATTCCAAGAAGATGAAAAACAATGGCAACCACAGATTTAACAGTAAATAAAACACACAACAAAAAATACCAAGCTCGGTGCATGCGCCCAGACATGGAGGAGAATCCCACAAAGGAATGGAGGGAAAGAATCATTGTACACGATGCGCCCTCCAGACCTTGAAACCATGGACACCAAGGTCGACTGAGCAGGGAGATGGCCATGGCTGTCGGTCTCAACCTTCACCCTGAACGCTTCAAAAAAAAAAACGAAATGTAAAGAGGAGAAGGGTAGGGTTTGAAAAGATAGAAAGGAAGAGATTAGGGTTAATGGATGAGCGACAGGGGGAGGGGGCACGTGGGCCTTATGCGAGGACCCACTGCCCGACCTTAGATTTTTTTTTTTTTTTATTATTATTATTTTTTTTTTATGTTATTTATTCTATTTTGTTTTAAATTACGTCGAATTATTAAAATGTGTTATAAATTACTTGTTTTAATTGTATTTTAAATTTTAGAATGATTCATTCCAATTAAAAAAAAAAAAAAATTCAAATTTTAGCTTTATTACAAGCATTAATAATATTAATTAAATATTGATTAATGAATTAAATGACTAGTGGTTAATTAATTAAATGATTAAATGATTAATAAGAAGGATTAATTAATTAAAAAGTGTAATTAACATAACATATGATTCGAATAAAATTTATATTGGATTAGATTAAATTTTTTTGGAGCAGACGGGTTTTGAACCCATGACCACTCACCATAGTCCAAGCCTTGGAAAACAACAAAACACCAACGCGCCACACATGAGTCATTATAAAATAAATTCTTATACATAAATAAATTAATAGTCATAAAATACTATCCCGAAGTATAATCTCCAATTATCCATGTTAACCAAACACTGAGTTTCATGCCCTCAACCACCGAGCCAAGTGCCAAGTCCCTCCATTCCATTCCACCATTCAAAGCCAAGCGCTAAGCTCCAATGCCCAAAATCCACTCTACAATCCTCAAGACTCACACCTACAGCCACCGAGACACACAATTCAATGCATATGTACAATGTGCCAAGGAAATCTCACAAGTCAAGCATCGAAGGATAACCTTAGACTCATTTCATCGACATTAGGTTGGAAGTCACCTTAATTAGTTGTAAATGTAAAGTATAAGGACTTAGAACAAGATAAGCGGGAGGGGGCTTCGTGCACACTAGGAAGGTAAGTTAGAAATTGGCTAGTATGGTGCAAAGCTATCATAGCTACCGGGCGAGGGAGTCAATAGTTTTCTTAGGCGAAGAAATCAAGCTTAGATTCTTTAGCCCTAACCTAGACACCTCCCTAACAACTTGGGTTAATGCAGGTTAAATCATATAGGATGGTTAGGAATCAAGGGAATCAAGGTAGAGGAGCATCGTTGTAGGCACCACCAATACCGCCAACACCGCCACCACCATCACCTGAACTAGCTCTCATACTGCGCTCTTTGGAGGCCATAAATGAGACTTTAAAGGGGCATCAACCGACAGGGATTGAAGTGGAACCCCCACCGTCTGGAACGGGTAATCCAAAAGTGTCGAGGGATTCGGGGGGAGGACCTCCACCCAAAGACACCACTAGAGAACTGCAGAATATCAAAATTCTGGAGTTTTTCGGGGGTCACGCTAGTGAATGCACAGAAGCATGGTTGGAAGGCATGATAAAGTGTTTTTCCTTAAGAGATTATGCATCCACTTAAAAGGAAAAGATAACAATTTTTCAATTGAGAGACAGTGTCTTGAACTGGTGGGGCAACCTGGAAAGGAAACTACATCTTACCCCAGACACCATATCTTGGGAACTTTTTGAGGAGAGGTTCCAAAGGAAATATCTGCTAGCTTACTATGAGGAACAACAGGTAGGACCATTTCATGCTCTAGTACAAGGAAACAAGACCGTAGAAGAATATGAGATTAGGTTTATGGAATTGGTCAAGTATGTTTCATCTATGGATAATGACAAACTACAGCAAGAACACCTTGTATATGGGTTGAACCCTAAGATAAGGGCTATGGTGCGGATGTGGAAACTGTCTTCAGTAGCAGAAACTGTGGAAAATGTGTGCTATGCGGAGGAACACATGAACTTAACCGGAGGTACGAGACCGACCTTTCTGCATTATCCTGGGTTCATGGGGAAGGCCCCTAGGACATTTCCCGGAGGAGGGGGCTCAAGGCCACCTCCATATAGTAACAAAGTCACACCAAGGATAGTATTTGCAGGGATTTCAATGGCATCAAGTGCAACATCTCGTTCATCACCAATGATGCAGGAAGGTCCATGGCCATCTCAAGGAGAAGCTAGTAGGGGCAGGGGTTCCAGGGCAAGGAACGCATTTCAGAGATAGTCATAGAACAGTGTGCAGGTTCAATCTCATGTTACATGTTGGGGATGTAGAGGACCCCATTACCAGTGTGACTACCTAGATTTACAATCAAGATTTGTGCATAGAGAAGGAAAGGCCCCGATGGGAAGAGAAAGTAGCAACAACCAAATTTATGCAACGATTAATAATCGCTAGGCCGAACATCAGTCCACGGTGGTGGAGTCATCAGGTACACTAAATCATATCAATGTAAATATTTTATTTGAGTCTGGTGCTACAGATAGTTTCATTTCACCATCTGCATTAGAAAAGAGTGGGTTGGCAACCTACAAGAATGATGACTTTGAACAAGTCGAGATGGCTTCGGGGGAAAAACAAGCGGTAGGACCTAGCATTGATAATTGTATAGTAGACCTGGTATTGTGTACTACCAGGTTGAAGGTATACATCACTGCTCTTGGGGCGTATGACCTAATCATTGGAATGTATTGGTTAGAAGCTCATCGAGCTTTGGTAGATTGTTTTACAAAAAGGGTGCTCTGTGTAGATGATGAAGGAAGGACAGTAGAGATCCAGGGTGTACGGAGAAAGGTGTCATTATGCTTTATCTCAACTATGAAGGTTAAGCGATTCTTGAGGCAAGGGTATCGACTATATGTAGTGGAAGAAGTGAATGAAAGGAAGGGACACTCATTAGATCAGTACCCGGTATTGTTAGAATTTAAGGATGTTTTTCCAAACGAGTTACCAGGGTTACCTCTTGAGAGGGAGCTCGATTTTACTATTGAGATAAAACCTGATGTAGAACCAATTTCCAAGACTCCGTATCGGATGACAGCGCCAGAACTTTGTGAGTTGCAAGTGCAGTTGAAAGAGTTACTAGACTTAGGGCTAATAAGGCCCAGTGTCTCACCTTGGGGTGCACCAGTAATTTTTGTAAAGAAGAAGGATGGTTCCTTATGATTCTGTATAGATTACAGGGACTTGAACCATGCTACAGTGAAAAATAGGTACCCAATTCCGCAGATAGATGACCTCTTTGATCAAATGAAAGGAGCAGTGGTATTCTCAAAGATTGATTTGAGATCAGGGTATCACCAATTAAGGATTAAAGAAGGCGATATTCCTAAAAAATCCTTTCGAACTTGGTTTGGACATTACAAGTTTGTCGTAGCACCTTTCGGATTGACCAATGTGCTAGCAATATTCATGAGCCTCATGAATGGCATATTCCAGAAGTACTTAGACTATTTTGTACAATTCTTTCTAGATGACATCCTCATCTATTCGAAGAACGAAAGAGAACATGAGGAACACTTATGAGTGGTGTTGTCCTGCCTTAGAGAGAAAAAATTGTATGGGAAGTTGTCGAAGTGTTCCTTCTTCCAAAAAGAGATCCACTATTTAGGTCATATCATTTTCGGTGAAGGAATTGTTGTGGGCCCAGAAAAGGTAAAGGCCATTATGGAGTGGCCAATGTCGAAAAATGCCCATGAGGTGAGAAGATTCATGGGGCTGGCAGGTTATTATCAGAGATTTGTGGAAGGATTCTCAAAAATAGAGAAACCCATCACCACTTTGCAGCGTAAGGGGGTCAGGTATGAATGGACATAAGAATGTGATAGTGCATTCATTGAGCTTAAGAGGTTACTAACTAGTGCGCCAATTCTGCGAGTGCCAGATATGGAAAAGGACTTCACAGTCTGCATGGATGCCTCAAAGCAAGGGTTGGGGGTCGTGCTAATGCAGGATGGAGGAGTGATAGCTTATGTGACAAGGAAGTTGAAGAAACACAAAGAGATTTACGCTACTCATGATTTAGAGTTGGCAGTTGTAATGCTAGCTCTAAAAATTTGGAGGCACTATCTTGTGGGGTGAAACTTTGAGCTCAAAACAGACCATCAAAGTTTAAAACATCTCTTCACTCAAAGGGATCTAAATGTTAGGCAAAGGCAATGGATCAAGTTTATGAGTGAGTACGATTTTGGTATTTCGTACATTAAAGGAAAGGAAAATGTGGTCACAGATGCCTTGAGTAGGAGGCCACATGTCTTCTCCTTGGTAACCTTAAAGGTCAACTTAAGGGAACGTGTGTTGATGCAAATCCAAGGAGACGGTTGGTATTTAAAGGTTACTTCAAACCTCCAGAGTGGGAGGTAATTAGATCCAAAGTATGAAGGATATAGTCTGGAAGTAGACAAACTATTGAGATATCGGGGAAGGATGTACATTCCTGATGGTGGGTATATTCAAAGCATCATACTGAAGGAAGCCCATAGAGCACTTTATTGTGCGCATCCAGGTGTGAAAAAGATGTACGCAGACATGACGAAACTTTTCTTCTGGGTAGACATGAAGCGCGATGTAGTCCATTTCATCGCCAAGTGCCTAGAGTGTCAACAAGTGAAAGCTGACCACCATCACTCAGTAGGTCTCCTACAACCACATGATGTTCCTATGTCCAAGTGGAAATTCATCTCTATGGATTTTGTTGCAGGGTTGTCGCTCACATCTCATAGACACAATGCCATTCTTGTGATAGTGGATAAGTTAACCAAGAGTGCTCATTTTATTTTGGTTAGAGACACTTACAATGTCACTGATGTGGCACATGTGTTTGTAAGTGAGGTTATCCGTTTGCATGGGATACCTAAGAAGATCATTTTAGATAGGGACTCCAAATTCACTTCTAGGTTTTGGACAAGTTTGCAGTCATCATTGGGGACTCAGTTGAACTTAAGCATAGCTTATCATCCTGAAACAAATGGGAAAACCGAGAGGGTAAATCAAGTCATGGAAGACATTCTTAGGATGTATGTCATGGATAATCAAACCCAGTGGGAGAAGTACCTACCTTTGGTAGAGTTTGCCTACAATAACAGTTTTCATAGCTCCATAGGAATGCCACCCTAC
>ML823433.1:29371-39712 GCA_009831015.1 Picea engelmannii
AGAAGGTAAACTCGGTGGTTTTTCATATTTAGAGAGTCTAAAAACAACTTAAATACGACTCCAATGTTGTCCTTTTTCATAATATTAGTCTCACGAGGCCGAAAAAAAGATAAATTATAACTCGAAAGATGCCCTTTCAAATCTTTTAATGAGTGGGAAAGGAAGTCATATCACTCGGCAATATTTTCATGTTTAGAGAGTCTGAAAAGAGCTCAAAGACGACTCCAAGGGGCTCCTTTTTCGTATATCCATGCGAGTCCGAAAAAGTGATAAAATTCTACTCGGTTACATTCTCATGTTTTTTCGAGCACAAGAAAGAACAAAGACTCAGCTCGGTATGCCCCCAGCTTGAAATCTAGTGGTTTAACTCCAGAATGATCATCAAAGGTTGGAGACATGCCCTCCAAGCTTCAATTCATTCATCGACTTTGAAGTTGTCACCAATTTCTCTACTAGATGGAGAAAAGGATAAGAGTGGATGAAAAGAAGGTTCAAGATAGGTGACTGTTTCATTTTTAAACAAGCTTGACACAGAAAAAGAACTACGCTTAGGGCTCCAGGTTCAAGCCCCAGATTGTTGTTTCATTTTTTCAACGAGCTTGTTATAGGGAGGAAAACTATGCTCAAAGCTTATGTTTTAGTTTTTAACGAGCTTGCCACAGAGAAGAGAAACTATGCTTGTGATCTATGTTTCATTTTTTAACGATATTTCTATAGAGAAGAGAAACTATGCTCATGACCTCTATTTCATTTTTTAATGAGATTTCTATAGAGAAGAGAAACTATGCTTGTGGACTCTTCTTGATCATGTCTTCCAAGAGAATAACATGCTGGAAGGAAACCATGTCAAGGGGGAAAACTCAGTCATGGCTTCCAAAGGATCTTCACTGGATGGAAGAAAATCACTCCGGAAGGAACACATGTCGAGGGCTGCGACAGGGGTAAGGAGATCAGGCTCCAATAACCCTACTGAAGAGATCACCATGTCAACTACCGGATCCAAATCATCCGGAGTTGAAGGCATGGGAGACAATGAAAAATAAACATTAGGAAGGAAGATAGAGTGTATATATCCCCAAATTTCCTCATGAGGGGGAAGAAAAGAGGATCAATGATGGTTATCATTCTGAGGTATCTCATCAATGCTCAACATTTCCATAATAGATTCATCATAGGGAAAAATTGGGGAAATGTAGTCAATTGAAAACGACAAGGAACTTAACCGTGATGGCATCGAATAATTGTCAGGTGCCAATAGATATTGGTCATCCGAAGAGGGAGAAGTGGATTGGATAGAAACGTATGATGTTTTGGCTAGACTAAGTGGCATGGTGTCACCTAGTGCATCGAATTCCAAGGGACTAGGTACAATCCAAGGGTTATATGATTCCAAAGATTGATAAGTTATAGTCAAAATCATATCGACAGTGGAAATATGATGTGTAGTTGTTGGAAGTGGTGTAGGGAAGGTACCCATAAGGCTAGAATATTTCAGCAAGCCAACACCAATGCTTTCATACGTGATCTTGTGGTCTCCTAGGAAAGGAATGTTGTTGGTAGCGGGAGTGCAAGCATTGGTCGTGCAAAAATCTAATTGATCAATAGTGACAATTTTTCCCTGATGAGGAAATTGTACACATAGAAAGACCGATGAGGCAATGGTAGTCATAGAATAAAACCAACTTCTCCCAAGTAACAAGTTGTAATCAAGGGGAGCATCGACCACCTCAACATCAATAGTGACATTTTTGCCACCCAATTGGATGGGCAGGGACTGTAAAATACCATGGGGATGAACACCCCACCCATCGAATGCACGTAACATCATTGGGGATTTGTTAAGTGTGGGTAATTTTAAAATTTTCCAACAAGCTAGAGACATGACACAAGTTGAGGCTCCCTCATCCAAAATAGTTTGGTGGATTTGTTGATTGTGAACAACAACATTAACTTGGAAAGAAAGTTGATGGGAGAGTCAAGATGTATAATTGTCCAGGTTAAACATGATATGGTTGGATGAATCAGGATCAACATCACCAATAGCGGCCAAGAGTGTTCTATGTTGACCAAGGCAGTGTTGTAGAACTTCTAACGTAGACATAACACACGGTGCTTGAGCCAAATCTTCAACAATGTTGTAGTTCTAGGTGGCACGAGAAATAGGATTAAAGGTAGATTTATAGATAGTTCTCTTAGGAGGGCATAATATAGAGTTGAACATAGGTTTCTCAATATGAAGTGGTCCAGATGGAGGATTAACCAATGGAGGACTAACAGAGGATGGCGATGGATCCGGTAAAGTACCGGTACCGTTAGTGACTTTTCCTTTGTCAGGGTTACCTGGTGTGTCATATGTCTTAGAGAGAGTGTTCAAATTAATCGCATTAAACATATAAATATGTGCATTCGCTGAGGCCTCATCATGAGGATGGCTAGAACTTCCCCCAGGAGAGGGGGTTTGAGCAACCATGGATTTTTGTTGTGGAAAAGGATGAGTAAGCACAACAAATTGTGAATTTCCCTGGAAAATTTTGGCCACTTCATTGTGATGTGGACAGTCTCGAGTGTAGTGATCATCACCACAAATGATACATGGGAATTTCATTTTCTGTTGTGGTTTCTTTTTGGTAGCAGGTGTTTGAGATTCATTTTTTGGTTGTTCATTGTTATTAGTATTTTTTGATTTATTTATTTTCTTCTTCTTACCTCCGGATTGTTGTGAAGGGGTAGAGTGAACTGCATTCACCTCATAGATATGATTTTGGGGGGAGGTAGAGGAGAGTGTGGTCGACTAGGAAGTGGATTGACTTTTGATGGAACTGATAACACTGTCTGCATGAGATGAGGATGACGGCTTGGATGGATCAGTATTAGCTCGAGCAACATTTGGAAGAAAATCATACAAAGTACCAGATTGTTAATAAACCAAATCTAAGTACTGATCCCGAGTAATGGTTTCTTCCTCGGTGATTGTGCCACCCATAGCAACATCGCAAGTGATCACGGGTAAAAGTGATTTAGTAAGCCATTCCACCAATAATATGTCAGGAATGATTACCTTGATCATCCTTCGGCGTTGTCTCCACTCATGAATATGGTCAGAGCTATGCACAAAGTCAGTTTGATGAAGGGAGGTCAAGAGTTTAGTATCTGTCTCATAGAAAATAGGTAGTTGAAAGTGCTTGAGGAAAAACATGGCAAGGGAGTTGAAATCATGAAAAGAATCACGTGGTAGTTCAATATACCACTTTGTTGCAGAGCCAGTAAGTGTTTGTTGGAAAAGACACAAATGTATAGAATCATCCATGAGGGATTTTGATGAACACCACAAATGGAAAGTCATCACATGGTTATTTGGATCTTCTCTAGATTTTTCATCAAATTTCAGAATATCGGAAGGAATTTTAGCCGGAATAATTGGCCAAACCGATGAATGAAAAATAGGATCATTGGTTAATCGAGACAAGTCTGGGAGATCCAGGGTTGCAAGGAAAGGTAGTTGTTGGTTAATTTGTGGATGATATTGGTGTGGAATAGGAACACCAGTAGGACCATAAACTGGGTTAGGTGGATAGTTGTAACCAGTAGTTTCTCCTACATACAGTTGTTGCTGACCAAGATAAACAGGATTCGATGATGGCTGCGAAACATTTGCATAACCTGGTGGGTTCTGAGCATTATAAGCTGGGTGATTTGCTTTCCCAGAAAGAGGATGAACATTGTACCCTTGAGGAGGGTAAGGAGTATATCCCAAAGGTGGATACACATTAGACCCATGGGGAGGATAAGCTTGTGTCCTTGAGGACTCCAGGTGGTGTTTGGGATGCCGCCTAGATAAGGTTGTCCATAAGACAGTCCGGAAGGAACAATATTTGATACTCCTCCTTGTGGGTTATGATATGAGTTCCCCCCAACATTGGGTTGGGTAAATGTGCCCCCGGAAGATACTCCCCAAGATTGTGAAGGGTTTCCACCAGATGAAGGTTGCCCCCTACCAACAATGGATTAACGACTGGGGTATGACTGGAAAAGGGAGGTTGACCTCCAAGAAGAACATGAAAAGGGGGTTATCCCATGGGAGGGGTAGTCTTTCCATATGATGGTGGTATTCCAAGAGGCACAGGTCCACTAGATGGTGGTTTCCCTCCAGTCAGATGTATTTGGTTGGCAAGGGTTTTCATTCTCAGGTGAAAAGATGTCCCAGCAAGATCATCTGAAACATGTGGAGTTGTAGAGTGAAAGTTTGTACAAGCGGGGGTAGGGATCGAAGTGCCTTGGGAATGAGTAGAGGTGATGAGTCTAGCATTAGGATAGACTTGTGCTGACGCAATAGTATGGTTAATGACTTGATAAATGGGGTGATTCATAGTTTGACCAGATGGCCAAATTTCAATAGGAGGTTCATGAGGATTAAAAGGTTGCCGAAAGGATTCAAAATTCTCATAGAGATAGCATCCTGATGAAGTCCTCCATACAGAATGAGCAGGTGTGGGATTTGTATCTACTGTAGTGGTAGGATGAATAGGAGTCCTATACTCATCACCAAAGGTTGGGTATGTGTATCCCATATATGTTTTGGTAAATTCTCTCTTAGGTAATTATGAGACCTCTTCATCTATGATGTTCCCAAGGGAGTCTAAACGAAGAAAAAGTGGTTCGAGAGGGGTTACCAACACATATGTAGTGCGAGGAATAGGATTCTCAACCATAACCAAAGCACCTTCTAAATTGTTTAACAGAGGAGCAACAACACTCCCATCGTCAGATTGATTTTCTACCTCTCCACAGTAGTTGTCTTCTGGAGGGTTAGGATGTAAGGGTTGGTAGCCTTCCAGAGGCATCCCTTGCATCCTACACAATCGACAAAGACATTTATCGTCTACAAGCTCAATTTTGGAGAATAACAGTACACGTTGAAAATATAGGGCCAACTAACAAGAAGAAACAACATACGCTAATAAAATCTAGGAATCATAACCAAGAAAACAAAACTTCTCTCAATGACCATACTAGTTGGTGATGAAATTCAACATCATGTGACCAAGTCAAGAAGGGGATAAGATCTGGTGGAATAGTTACAAAGGCGACCTACTTAACGAACTTTCACCTTGGTGAAATGTTCCACATAGTAATTGTGGATTTACTCTCCAAGGAGCCCAAGTGAGTTTGACCAATGTCTATTCCAGGTACAGTGAGACTTCCCTTCACTATCACCTTGTGTAAGTACCTAAAGATTATGGAAACTAAGGACACCAACTCGCAGTCATCCCCTGGGAGGGTATAGTTTATATTCCGATACGAATGTATGGGCAGGATAACAAGTCCGAAATCAACTCGAGAGGCTCCCACACATAATCGTGGGTATACCCTCAAGTGACCCCCAATATATGATCCGACCACTACAAACAGTTGAACCATGGAGGGATAATCTCTGTAATTCTCCTGAATGCGACCTCGTGTGTAACCCCTGTGCCAGAGGGGGATCCCAGAAAGTCTCTATGACAATTGGATTTGACTCTCCCTATCTCAAAATGCTAATGTTTGTTTTGAAAACTTTGGATATTTGTACTCACAGACTAAGCCAAAGTGCTAATCCTAGTCTAATGTTGGTGGAAGATCCTAAAAACAAAATGTTCTGGATAAATTTTAATTAGCGATGATCTTACAGTTGTTCTTTACTCAAAGGGTGTATGAAAATGAAACTGATGGTATGATGACTCAATTCCCAAAAATGCACAATAAAATGATAAGAAGACATTGTCTTTCGATGAATGGCTATTTAAGGGAAAGATAAAAAGCTTTTTTCACTATCAAACACTAAGATGCAATGTCCTCTTACAAGTGTTTCTCAATCAAATCCAATGCAATGCTAAAAATTTCAAAAAATCCTTCTAATATCCAAACCAATCACTAAAATATGTCCTTTTGCTTATATGTGAATGATAATTAGATGTAAAACTTCTAAATGTCAATCAGACTTTAGGATTAAACAATCAGAAGCAAACCTCACACAAAACAAAAATACACTCTCGTCATGAAATAGACAAGAAGGACAAAGATAACCAAAGTTGCAAACAAGAACCAAAAAACCTCAAACAAAAGAGAAATTTTGGAAAACTAACCTCAAAGATCAGATGGAAAGGTTCATAGACCTTTGGATTTCCTCACAAAAGTTTCCACTCAGTCAGATAAAGGAGAAGAAAACAAAAAATTAACTCTAGGTCAACAAAGACAAAGAGTGACTTCAAGGAAAGGAAATAAAATGTCAAATTCCCAAACAAAAGAGGATCAATCCATAGAAAACAGGGTTTTGAAGGCCAATACCAATATGGACTGAGAGTATGAGACCCTGAGCAAGTGCCAAAACCAAGAAATAGATTCAGAAGATGAAATTTTTGGAGAATTTCTCACAAAAATGGGGTAGCGCTCTAGTGCAAGGGGTACCAGAGTGTTCCAACACTCTATGTAAGGCTAAAGGGGAGTTCTATCACTTTTATAGCAACAAGGGGGAGCGCTCTACTCCAAAAACTCGGAAAAATGCCCAAAAACTCAAAAAATCAAAGAAATTCAGTCAATCAGGGTGATCATGATGAAATAAAGAGGCAATCAAAAAAATATAAGAATCAAAATGAAAATATGGAGAAGGTCAAATGAGTGGGAAAAGGTCTAAAACAAGATCTGGGAAAGGAAACAAAAATTAGGTTTCCTCCCCAGTGGAGTCACCAATTTTTGTTGTAGGTGAATCCCCTGTGGACAAGTGGATTCCCTCTTGGTCTCTAGACTCCTAAGGCTAAGACAGAAAAGTTCTTAACATGGACACTGACTTCCTTTTAGATCTAATCAAGCTAATAAATGAAAGATAAGGAGAAAGATATGTACCTTATTAGCGATGTTTGTCCTTGCAAAGTCCTGGCTGAGCTTTGATCTTGAGCTCCTTGATAGGTCCTGTAGGACAAACAAAGATACAATGGACTTCCTACTTTACTGAGATTAGCTCAAATATATATCCATCTACTGTAGACAAAATCATATGGAACAAACATAAGTTTGAAAGAAACAGGCCAAGAATTGATTATTAATGAGAACAAGTAAAATAACTTACAATCCTTTGAATGAAGGTGCAACAGCTTCTTCCAGTTCTCCTTGTCCAACCCCTTTGCTCAAGTAATCTACAGTAATTGCTTTGATGAAATCTCACTCATGAGATCATAAGTTTGATGTAATTCTCAATCTCCATTTCCCTTTTCACCATGAGAAGGCATCCTTATATAACCTTGGAGAGGCTCAACCACTTGAGAGATATTTGGGATAAGTTGAGGATTCCTCTCCTTCATTTGAGGATCTTCCCTAAGATCATGCCTTGACCATCTATTTGAATCCAACCACCTTCAAGAATTGATGAATTCTTCCCTGATTTGTCTCAACAAACCCAAAACTTTCTCAGAAAAGAGTAGCGCTCCACCAAAAGGATACATAGGGTGCTCAAACACTCCCCCAAAGAGGCTCAAGGAGCGCCAGTACTCCCTTACAGTGGGTAGGGGAGCACTTCTCTACAAAATCCATTTTTTAATGGTTCTTTCAATGGAAAAAGGTTTGTGCTCCCTGTCAAGTGATTTCTCTTCTTCCAAACTAGCCTTTGATGTGTATTAAGTGTCTTTATGATGTCTTTAGAGGGACAACATAGGAAAGATGGTAGTATGATGTTTGTGAAACTTACAACACTTTTGGTCAAGATGTGACACTTACAGACAAGATGCGACACTTACAACACTTGTAATGATGACACTTGTGACACTATTGAAGTGAGTAATTTTGAGGTGTAACACCTTCACCATATTTCCCTCCTCAAACAAAGGGATTACCGATGTAAATCCTAGTACCATCTCCTACCACACCACCCTCACCCACAATTGGCGGCAACACTACCACTACCAGGGGAAGATGAAGGAAGAATAAGCCCATATCTCCACTCCCTCCCCGATCCCAACCTCCTTGCACACTATGTGAAAGAGAAGGACACCCCACCAACATATTTCCTACTATGCCCCAATTACACAATCTTATCGAGCTCCCTAAAGAAACCCCATTTCTTACCACTCCACCAAGTACATCCACCGCTACTACAGAGTCCTCAACCACATGCAATAAAGGGTTACAAACCAATTTTTTGTGTGCCATATGCTTAGAATATGGCCATTACACTCATCATTTCCTAGCTCTACCTTAGTTCCACCAAACATTAGCCGCAGTACGACATACATCTCGGCCTGAGCTCTCTCAGGCACTCCCTACTTATGATTACATCATTACCATTCTTATATTTCCTTGTCAGTCCCCAAGCAAATGAGATACCATCCATAGTATCATGACATTTGGTTTATTTCAAGCAAGACATCATAGCCTATACACGATATCCCTTCTACGTCCTCACCCCTTGAGGACAATAACACTTACCCATTGACGGTTCCCCCTGCCATCTCCCCGGATCCTCTATATTCTCACATATTCCACTGTGATGAATACATATTGGAGGAAATGACTACCCTTGATTACCCTTGGAATGTGCTCCATCATCGAGCACTTTTTCTCTCACAATAGGTCTTTCACCCTCCTAATCAAGCCCCTTTGTCCGCAATCGAAAACAAGGATTTTATTTTTTCAGGGCATATTGACTGGTTCAAAAAACCTATCCCTATCCCTGATGCTTTTGAGGAAGGAAACATGGCCAACATATCCCCCACAGTCAAAATTGACATTTCCATTAAACCAGGCATCATAGAAGAGATCACCATTGGCGCTTCATGCTCCCTTGAAGAAATCATTGCTTACAAAGCTCTCTTTCAGGAATACCGAGATATTTTTTCCTAGTCATATACATAGATTCCTGACCTCGATCCTTCTATAGTCGAACATCGAATCGAAACATGGTTGGATATTTCCCCTGTTCATCAAAATAAATACCCCCTACACCCATCCAAATTTGCGGCTATCAAAGCTGATATTAACAAGTTACGCACGGTCGGGTTCATTTACCCCATTGCGTACACTTCTTGGGTCTCCAACCCCATCCCCGTTAACCAAAAACAGGTAACTATTCACATCTGCACCGACTTTCATGACCTCAACCACAATTTTCCCAAAGACAACTTCCCAACCCCTTTCATCAACCAAATCATTGATGATTGTGTCAGACATGAGGCACTTTCCTTTATGGATGGGTTCTCCGACTATAATAAAATTAAAATCCACCCAGCAGATTAGTACAAAACCATTTTTACAACCCCTTCAGATACCTTTGCTTATCGCATCATGCCTTTTGGACTAAAAAATGCAGGTGCTACTTTCCAACAGGCCATGATCTATGTCTTTCATGATCTTTCTCACATCATTCTCGCTTACTTGGATGACCTCACTGCTCGATCCAAAAAGCAAACCTAGTATTTAGATGACTTACACATCGTTTTCCAACAATGTTGCCAATATAATATATGCTTGAACCCTCTCAAGTGTGTATTTTTCCTCATTGTTGAGCACCTCCTTGGGTTCATTTTCTCTCAACACAGCATCATTTTGGACCCCCCCAAGGTTTGAGCTATCACAAAAATTCCACCACCTAGGACTTTATGCCAAATCCAGAGATTGCAAGGAAAAGCCAATTGTTATCACTGAAATTTCGTCAGCAAATGATTACAAGAATTCAACATCGCCAAACAGTTATAAGGTCACCCATGGACCAAAATTATCACAAAATCATTTCCAAAGGGTCAAAAAATATACAACCAGTGACAAAATTAAAGTGGGCTATGACTACACAGGATGCACATGCACATGCGCAAAACATAAACGTAGGAAACGCGTACATGCGACCGATGCGTGACTATTGTTGCAAAAATCTGTGCACCTGAGAAACGATGCATTTATGAGAGTGGTCGACCTCCCACCCACTTCTGGTTCAGCTTCCAAGTTGATTTGACACCCAAATCTGGACTGAATTTGACTAGGTGGCTGGTCAAAGACCTAGAAATGCCCTAATTAGCCTCTTTACACACTATAAGCTGGTTAAACAATACCTCAAAGAGGTGCTATAAAAAGGCCATGAATGCACTTCATTTTTCAAGGAATTCAATAGCAAAGTTATGCTGCCACTATTCTCTTGAGGAATCCTCTATTCTTATCAAGAGTATACTAGCATCATTGCATTGGGCAATCCATCTCGCCCCTTGAGTGGATTAGAAAAGAATTCTTTCACCAGTTTCATTTTCAAAGTTGTAAGAAGAGATTATTTGTGGGGGTCCAAGAGCCCTCCCTTGGAGGAAGAAGGGACTCATAGTCCTCTTTCTT
>ML823433.1:56017-68206 GCA_009831015.1 Picea engelmannii
CATCTTTGCTTGGTTCCACATTACTTGGGTCCACTTCCCAAGTCCCTTCGTCCACTCACTCTCCTTTACACAGAAGCGGGGGGAAACTTCCCCTCAAGGGGGAAGTACCAACCCACCTAGTCCCCCTCAAGGGTCAGGTTCACAACACACTCACACCATGGTTGGAGCTAATCCTCCACCCCCACTACAGATGCCATATTTGGCCTCTCTTAACATACCAGATCTAAGAAAACTCACCAATGATCCTATATTGCATGACCCCACATGGCCTGCAATGCCCACCAAACTACCTTCAAACATCCCCAAATTTGAAGGAAAGGTGATGACCCTGCCAATCATTTCATGACTTTCCACCTGTAGTGCTCTTCCAACAACATCATAGATGATTCCATCAGACTACGATTATTTCAATGTACACTCACTGGCCCATCAGCCAAATGGTATGTAGAAGAAAAATTGGGGTCCCATGTGACTTTCGAGTCCTTGGAAAAAGAATTTTTGACCTTCTTCCAATTACTAATCCGCCATGACAATGGTCTCAAACTACTCTCTAATTTCAAACAAACCTTAGACACACATATTGCTGATCACATTCACGAGTGGCGTAGACAACGTAGTTTGTGCAAAGCCAAAACCACCAAACAACAGTGTCTTGACTGGTTTCTCAGATCACTTGTCTCTCTCCTCGATAAAGATGTAGCTTCCACCTTCCCTCAATCTGAAGAAGAAGCCATCAATAAGTCTCAACAATACGACCTCATCTATCTACAATTAGGTTACTTATACATGGTACTTCCTGATCTCCCCAAACCCATGCCATTCGGTCAAGACAAACCTGGGATGTCTCACTCAATAGACGGATTGATTGGTAATACCACACACCACAATCCTCAACCCCAACCACCACCAATGTATGGAACACCTCAATATCCACTAGCATATGGGGGAACCTCTTATTACCCCCACCCCCTTATCAACAGCCATATCCTATTGTTATTCCTCCGCCCATTGGTGGGCCACTGTCGACACCCTCAATACACCCACCTATCCAAACAAGTTATGGTACCCCCTCTACCTCATCTTATACTATGAGTATTAGCGAAAGCACCATGCCTTCCTATGTACCTTATGGATCACAACCCCCACATAATCTGTACTTTCCATTTCCTGGTCCTCCACAACCCATGACACCCCCACACCCTCACAATGGAGTGAATTTTGTTCAACCCTCTCCCGTTCAACAATATCAAAATTTCAAACAATTGAATATGGAAAATCTGACCCATCCATCAAATAATGCCAAAAATAAAGGAAGAAACAGGAACAATAACAACCCAGGCCAAGGTAGGAATCAACCCCAACAAAACCAACCAGATGGGGGCAACCAGAACTAAGGGAATCAAAACCCCTAGGGGGGCAACAACTACAGGCATCAAGGGAGAAATAACAATACTATCAAAACCTCTTTCCCTTGTGCCCTTTACGGTGATTTCGGTCATTATACTCATCATTGCCCCCAAATCGCTGATTTCAAATGGCTGAAAGACTCAAGCAGTCTACCACATCCTCCAGCACTGCCTGCCCCTTAGAAAGCCACACAACAATACGTGCAACAACCCCCTCCAGTCGTGTTGCAGAATCCTATTCCACGCCAAGGTGTGATGAACACCCAATAGGGAACACATCCTACCCCACCTTAGTTAGGACAGTATCTTAACCCAAAAAATCCCACAGATCGTACTATCCTCCTCATCAATGAGGATGAAATCCTTCTACAAACACGTAATCGTTAGTACCATGCACCCATTGAGTCCCATCCCATTCCTCTAGAAACAATCCTCGCACCAACGGGACCCCCGTTGGTGATCCCTCACCCTAATACAGAACCACCTCTTCACATACCTCACATCCCATTGCGCAAGAATGTCCACAACCCATTGGCTAGGGTAGCTCATAATTACAGTTTGGTTGATGACTTAGCACAATCCATGGCTTCCATGTCCATCTTAGAAGTCCTTCAGACTTATCCCACTCAGCAGAAATCATTACTTTCTGCCTTGGGGGCAGTCAACCCCGCAGATACTCGACTCATTACATTTGATCTCGATAATGAAGAACCTCGCCTTCCCACTTTGATCGCTTTTCAAATCCCAGTGAAATTTCATAACATTACAGTTCATCGATGCATCATCAATGAAGGTGCATCCACATGCATTATGTTCAAATATGTATGGTAGAAACTTGGTTCCCCTGAACTCATACCATCTGCCATTACCTTACAAGCTTATGATGGATGACCATTGTCTCTTGAAGGGCTCTTACTAAATTTCCCCATAGAACTTGGGGGAAAGAATATTCTCATTGACATTGAAGTTATCGATGCCCCACTCGATTATAATATGTTGTTCAGTCATAGCTACATGTATGCTATGAAGGCAGTTGCCTCTTTCGTCTTTCGAATAATGATGTTCCCCCATAACGGAAAGATCATTACCATTGACCAAGTCTCACATTACGAGCCCAACCCTTCTGCCAACATCGATAACATTCTTCCTCTCATCCACACAAGTCATGACGCATACCCACTCATCAAAATGGGTCCTGGAATTTTCAAAGACCCATCATTGTTAGGAACTTACCATGGAGCACCACCACTCCTTCATCTTTCCAATCAAGTATGTGTCGTATCATCCAATGGAACTGACATAGAGGATACCCTTCCTCCTAGGGAGGCTTCTATCATACCTGACGTCCCACTAGTCACAGAGATCCCCCCTCACGAGCCTCCTGTGAATTTGTCAACTCCACTAGTCCACGATTTCACTTCTCCCCAAGGACATATCCCAGTTTGGGAGATAGTTCCCCAAGCCATTACTCAAATCCCCTTCTTCTACCCTCCACCTAGCGTACAATCTTTCCAAGTAGACGCAATGCTTACCCTCCCTAATATGGTGTTAGCAATTCCAGTTTGGTATTTACACCCACCAGAGATGGTCCCTCGACCATCCCTTCCCCCCCAAACGGAAGGAATCCCAATGACGATTCCCATACTCACTCCCACCATACCCTCTACACCCCCACTCACTACTCTCCCTGCCATAAGAAGAAGAAGAAGAAGGAGCCCATAGCTCCACTTCCCCCGTGCATCCAACCCCCTTGCATGCTATGTGAGAAAGATGGACACCAAACCAATGACTGCCCATCTCTACCGAAGTTATGGAACTTGATTCCACTCAATCAAACTCCATCAACACTCGCCACCATAGCAAGTATTGTCGTTACCGCCCCTCACTCAAGTAGTAAAGGGCTACGAACCAAATTCGCTTGTGCTATATGTTCAGAATATGTCCATTATACACACCATTGCCCAGCACTGCCATGCTTCCAGTGGACATTAGCCATAGTACACCAAATATTCCACGACGAACCCAATCCAGCTACATCATCCCTACCAAAAATCACTAACATCCATTATGTCACAACTTCAGTCAATGAATGTATGAGATGCCCTTGCTCTCTATGTGAATCCTTAGATCATTTTACATACCAATGTCCTATGATCATTGAATACAGGCAACGCCAATTGACCCTGATTCAAACCCCTACAAAATCGATGGTTGACCTTACCTCGTCACTAGATATTCTTCATATCATTTCTCTTGAACCCAAGGCCCTCCCAATGCCTCCGTGGTTCTTGGATGACCTATTTGAGGATTCACCCCCAAATCCCCCCAATTCTCCCATTCATTTCCCTATGGAAATTTTACATCCCACTACCACAAGTACTCCTCAGTACTTTGATATTTGGTTTATGTCGAGAAAACCATCGCAATCGCATTGTGTCATTCCCCCTGCTTCTTCATCACCAGGGGGCATCCACATGACAACAGTCACCGATATCACTCTTCATGACCCCTTGTATTCCCACCAATTCCACTATGATGAGGACATACTCGAAGAGTTAACCACCCCTAACTACCCCTGGGATGCGCTACACCACCGAGCACTCTTCTTTCCACAGGAAGACTCCACACCTCCTAACCAACACCCCATATACGCAGTCGAAAACAAGGATTTTATCCCATCAGGACATATTGATTGGTTCAACAACCCTATTCCTACCCCTGATGCTTTTGAAGAAGGAACATGACCAACATTTTCCTAACCATAAAAATCATTATTTCCATCAAAAATAGAGTCGTCGAGGAGATCACCATTGGTGCCACTTGCAGTCCTCAAGAAGTCACCGCCTATAAATCCCTCTTCCAAGAATATCATGATATTTTTTCCTGGTCATACACCGAAATTCCTAGCCTGGATCCCTCTATCGTCGAACATCGCATTGACACCTGGCCCGACATTACACCAGTTCATCAAAAACAGTGACTGCTAGACCCATCCATAACAACGGCCATCAAAACCGAGATTGACAAATTACGCGCAGCTGGGTTCATCTACCCCATCGCTTATACCTCATGGGTTTCCAACCCTGTACCCATTAATAAAAAATAGGTCACTATATGCGTCTGCATAGAATTTTGTGATCTCAATCATGCATGTCCCAAAGAAAACTTCCCAACACCTTTCATCGATCAAATTATCGACGAATATGAAGGCCACGAGGCTCTATCCTTCATGGATAGTTTCTTTGGTTATAATCAGATCCAAATTCACCCATTCGATCAATACAAAATGCATTCACTACCCCTTGGGGTACTTTTTTATATCGTGTCATGCCTTTTGGCTTAAATAATGTTGGCACAACATTCCAATAGGCTATGACATACATTTTTCATGATCTGGCTCATATCATCCTCGCATACTTGGATGAACTCATAGCTCAATCCAAGAAATGCACCCAACATCTCGATGATTTACAGATCATCTTCCAACAGTGTCATTAGTACAACATCTGCTTGAATCCCATCAAGTGCGTGTTTTGCATCACTGCGGGGCGCCTCCTTGGATTCATCGTTTCCCAAAGTGGTATTACCGTAGACCCCCTCAAAGTCCAAGCCATCACAGAAATTCCACCTCCCCAGAATTTACGTCAACTCCAGAGCCTACAAGGAAAAGCTAACTTTCTACGATGATTTGTCCCAAACTACACCACTCACGCACACAGTTTCCTTTGCTTACTACGCCATGACATCCCATTTCACTGGGATGAACATGCCCAAAAATCATTTGACGATCTTAAAATGGCACTCTCCAATGCCCCTTTAATTAGTGCACTCAACTACAATCATGACTATATCCTCTATATCTCAGCATCAACTATCTCAGTAGTAGGAGTTCTTGTACAAATTGACAATGACAATCATGAGCACGTCATTTACTACATTAGTAAAAACCTCTCAGGGCCACCCTTGAAGTATAAACACGAAGAGAAACTAACCCTTGCAGTCATCCTCGCAGTCCAAAAACTGTGTCATTACATTCTGCTTCAAACGACTAAAGTCATAGCAGATTCCAACCCTATGCAATAATTGCTCAGTCGTCGGCAAATTAATGGAAAATTTTCACGATGGATCATTATCCTTCAGGAGTACAATATTGAATTCTCAACACCCAAGAGCAAGAAAGTTCTCATCCTCGCTGAACTTGTCACGGCCTTCCCCTCTAATACTACCAGTGCCCCCATCAATATCGACTTTCCTAATGAACATCTCTTTTACATCACTTCAGATGATCCTTGGTACGATGACCTCCTCATCTACCTCCGAACTCAAAATTTCGGTAACCACCTTTCATGAGATGATCGTTGTCGTATTTTCCACCAGGCCCCTTACTACCTCCTCATCGGAGACATCTTATACTAGCGAGGGGTCAACACCATTCTTCATCGATGCCTGACCATTGACAAGGCCGATAGAATCTTGAACGACTACCATAGCGGTGCATGTGGGGGCCATCTTTCGGGAATGTCCACTGCTTAGAAAATAATCTGAGAAGGTTACTTTTGGCCTACATTGTTTCACGATTTCATTCATGCCGTGAAATGATGTGAGAAATGTCAGCTTTACGCCAATAAAGCCCGAGTACCACCTGCTCTTCTTCATCCAGTCATTATTGTTGGCCCCTTTTATAAATGGGGCATCGACTTCATGACTTGTAATCCCCCATCCGACAATGGACACAAATGCATTGTTGTCACAGTCAATTACTTCAAAAAATGGGCAGAAGCTATGCCCACCTTCAACAATACCGCTGCCACTGCAACACAATTTTTCTTTAACCACGTCATATCCCGCTTTGGCATACCACTCCAACTAGTTTCTGATCACGGGAAACACTTCGAGAATGAAATTTTTGTTGAACTCTCATCTCGGTTAGGATTCTCCCACGAGTTTTCCTCACCATATTACCCTCAGTCTAATGGACAGGTCTAAGTAGTTAACAAGGTCCTCAAGACCATGTTACAATGCACGGTTAATAAACATAAGACCAATTGGCATCATATGTTATTTTCCACGCTATGGGATTATTGTATGACTGTGAAAACAACCATTGGTTTCACACCATTTCATCTAGTCGATGGGGTTGAGGCCACTCTTCCCATTGAGTATGAAATTCCCACCTTACGCATCGCAATTGATATATTACCCGACACTTCTCCAATGGAGCAGCACTTGCCGAACTTAGAGTCCCTGGATGAAGATCGTTGATATTCATTAGAGAACAATGAGGCAGCTAAAAAATGGTCAAAGGCCACCTTTGATCGCCATGTCAACCTTCGCTCATTTCACGAAGGCGACCTCGTCCTTTCTTACAATATCGCTCACAATACCTTTGGTCATGGATAATTTGAGTCACTGTGGCATGGCCCATACATTATCCAACATTGCCTCACCAAAGGCGCATACATCCTGGCCTCTCCCAAAGGCCTCTTTCTCAAAGAACCCGTAAACGGGTTATACTTAAAGAAATTTTATGCTTAAGCATAGCAATTCTACTTTAGGTTATTTCTTTTCTAGTGTTTTTAATCTCTTTTCCATCCCTCATGTCTAAACTATCATTTTTTCTATTGACAAATGATTCCTCCACCAGCCTACCACATCGGTTACGTCGTGGCGCCAGCCGTTGGATACAAAATCTTGCTTCTGTAGCTTGGGCCCTCTATACCCCCTCACATAAAATGCTCCATTCGAGCGGCATATGTTTGGGTTCATCCAACAAAAACCAAGCTGAATACACTGCGATCATTGGCCTCCTCGTCGATTCCCAGCTTCATTATATTTGTCACCTTAGCATCTTTCTCGACTTTCAACTAGTCGTTCTCCAGCTCAATAATGTGTATCGCATCCACAATCCTTTCCTCTTTCGCAAATACCTGCAGGTTAGACTTTTATCTCAACATTTTGATTTCATTACATTTACACATATTCCAAGACAATTGAATCAAATTACATATAACTTAGCTAACATTGTGTTAGACTGGCATATATCACATCAAGATACCTCTACACATACATAAACATATCAAAAAATTGTCACAACATATATAGATTAGACATCATCAAACATTAAATGTAAACATCACATAGATCCCAAAATGTATACTCATGTATATATAACTCGATCCATAGTGCCATCCAAATGTTTACATACAAAAATACAAGTATCTGCAGGACAGTGAAGCACCTCGGTACGAAATGGGCTCACCAGCCTATATACAACAATACACACATACATAGAGTAACACTTATGGTGCCTCTAGAGCACCACCTCCTGCCCCTCCCTCAGGCGATGTTCCCCCACCCACTACTGGTCCCTCCGGACCGGGAGGTAACTGTTCAGTCATAACAACACCTACTACTGCTACTCATCATACCATAGCCCGCCATGGCGGTGGAACCCCCACACACTGCTCCAGGATGCCCTCATCCTGGATACGTGGCCACATGCCCTTAGGCACATCCTGTAGCACCGCCTCCAAGCGGCGTCGAATATCCTCAAAATCTCCTCACTTCTCCTCACTTCTCTCTCGCCCTCAGCTGGTCTCACCTTGGCCTCCTCATGCCAATGTCTCTCTCCTACCTACGGCCCTCCCCGTGGTGATCTCCCTGACTCCTAGCGAGTCGACGCTCTCAACAACTCAACCTCACACCTACAAGGTGCTACATCTCCACATACACACAACCAAAAGATATTATCAACATCTATACCAAATACACATGTCATGCTATCTCAAAAAATACATATCAAAACTCATAAACATACCTCGGTGATCAAATACCTCCCTAGGAGGCAACACCATGTCCGGATCACCTCGGAAGTCAACACCAGCATAGGGATACTACAAAATCACCTACGACATCTACCGCCACATCTGCGTTGCCTTAGCCGTGAAGAAGTGGCTACCCTTGCCACCACCGTGGAGAAGAAAAATAGTTGACCACTGCCTCAGTCATGGCTCTCGCACCCCAGGAGCGCCTAATAAAATCCTAGGGCACAACATAGGCACCCCCTCCAAGAACCAGGCCACTAGGATGGAACCAAAGGCAAAGTCTCCTGTATCAGTGGACCAACAATGATCCAACTTCCCTACCATCCTAGCATGCAGCATAAGCCCGCAAGAAAAGTACTCACCGGCCAATACCCTCTCCATAATACTCAGCTGAACACCACTAATCCGTTGAGTCATGAGGGACCCATAAACCCTCACAATCATCGTTGTTATACAATGATGCGCTAGAGCATCCATCGTCTCGATGCTCATGATAGAGCCTGACATAAAGTTCACCCTGGAACAATATCTCCGACCCACTATGACTAATGTCGTGTCAACATGTAACACTGGCTCTACCAGTAGGGGCATTCCCCAAAATGGGAGCCCAGTCAAAAAATATATATCCTCCACCGCAATGAAGGTGATCTCCTCTCCCCGCACAATAAAACAATGTAGGTTCGGACTCGACATCTAGATAAGAAACTGTAGGAGATACTCTTGTGCCCGTATCAATGGGCACTCAAAGAACTTCAACAACCCACAGGCTGCCAAAGTGGCACGTACCCCCGGCTCCTCAATAGCCATGGCATCCCTGAGTTGGGACCAATCCTGCTCTTGCCAACCAACCAACATCATGCAAAATGATCGCCTGCAACCACATAAAAAAGTCCTAGGTTAGCCACATTGACCATAAAAAACATTAAAAAGATAGGTTTTACACCCATCAACCTTGCCCTCAAGGCACGGTTGTTTAACACACATGCGCGCCTGTTCACCCCACAAGCGCGTCGACCTAACACTTTCTTATTTTGTAATTTTTTTCTTTAATTATCTTCAGGGCCTACATGTAATTCCTTCTTCAATTCACTTTGTCATCTTCAAAAATTCATTTCTCCTCAACCATGAGGATCCACATGACGTGCCACATACCACCAGAAACAACATGATGTATATTATCCATCCATGGGTGTTGTATCTTCATGTTCATTTTCCTTCATGTCCAAGCGTGGTTAGAATGATCCTAAATTGGTAGGGATGCCCATACCACAGAATTTGACTAGATCAACGACCATGCTTCATTGCAGAGACGCAACCATGGTATATCGAAAGATCTATGTGGAGGAAGGTGGTGAATTGTGGGCTCAAAAGTAGTGTGGATCCAAACCGCCTTTGACGGTTCCACAATAGCGTTTTTATATAACGTCAAATTCGAGAGCAACACATGGTATCCCTGTTAAGAACCAAATAGCTGAATACAAAATATCACAATATCTCTAAAGATATCTGAATATGATCACCACACAAGATATATGAAACCATATAGCGAACCACAACTTTATTATAGAAACCCTTGAGGTAGGGAAACACCATACAATGGATCCTATTATGGAAGGGATCCTCTCCTGTTCACTTGCCTCTTCAAGGGGGCCCCACTACCTCTCTAGCTACTTTACAATCCCCCTTGGCGTTAAGCCTCATCTCGATCATGAAGATTCAATTAATAAAATAAAGGATTGGTGTTTGAAACCTCGACTCACTTAGTAATTATAAAGCATGGAGGGTCTGGCCATGGAGATAGAAGACTGTCAGCCCGAGGTACCACAGAGGGCAGTCTTTCCTACAGGCCCATACTGACCATATTTTCCGTCTGACAAAAGGAATAGGATAGAGAAGAGAAGACACACAACACTAGAGAATAATCACCCAAGAGAATAATCACCCAAGATGTAATACATGTCTATTATTTTGACTATAAATACATCAGATGAATGATATGTAAGGGGAGGTGTTTTTCATAGGCTGGAGAGCCATAAGATTTTTAGGAGTAGGGCTCTGTATTTTTCAGTTGTAATCCTGAGGGGATCAGATTGTAAATTTTATGTTATTGAAGATTCCTTTGAGTTGGTTTTATCAAAATGTCTTATTAGTTTACATGTTGTTCTATTTTTCTTTTCTATATGTAATCTCTCTTATCTATGGATTCTTGAGGCGGTAGAGGATCTATTGTCATCGTTCCCATGTTTCATGGTTCATCAAACATTTTCTATTTTTCTCGTCTGGATGTAATTTCTCTGATCTATGGATTCCTGAGGCGATAGAGGATCTGCTGCCATCATTCCCATATTTCATGGTTCATCAGAAATTTTTTATTTTTCTTCTTATATGTATGTAACATCTCTCTGATCTATGGATTCCTGAGGTGGTAGAGGATCTATTTTCATCTTGCCCATCTTTCATGGTTCATCACTTAAACATTTTCGGTCTTCTTTCTCCTCATCACCACATAAATCCTTTTGTCTAATAGGAAGCTTAAATTCCTTCATTATCATGATACTTATGAATCCATAGCCCAATGATCGAGAATCTATCTACAATGACCTCTATTATCTTTTCCTTTCTTTGCAGTCTTGTCCTGATCCACCTACTCAAACCAATTTTAATCCATTTTACTTATTTTTTATGGATATTTGGATTATCCTCTTGCAGTCGGAGGGTGAATATCAATGCTAACATTAATGTCACTATTTTCGGGGATGGAAGTGAATATATATTCCCTAGGAGAATGATGCCAAAAATATCCAGCTTTAGATGGTGAACTGAATTTGGACACATTATTTTGACTGCTCATATTTCACCATGGAAAATCCATTGTTCGAAAATCTATTTGTGACTCTAGTGGTTTGAAATGGACAAGATTTTAGCTCAGAGGTATGATTTCTTTGATTTTTTAAAGATAGTTGGTTTCCCTAATCCAATGCCTAGTAGAGATGAATCGGAAAGTAGCCTTCCTAAATTTCAAGGAGAAGAGTGGGAGGAACCAGCTGAACACTTGTTGGATTTTCATGATTTTATTCATCAGCTTCGTATTGTGCACAAAGATGTTCAGATAAATATTTTCAAGTATTCATTAGAGGGGATTGCTCGTGATTGGTGTAGATCTCTCCCAGTTGCAAGTATCAACTCTTTGATGGACTTTCATGCAGCTTTTAGTTCCTTTTGTAAATAATATTTTCCAGCTGAACATCTTTTTGAGGAATGTTGTAATGAGTTTTATTTCCTCCATAAATATTCTTCTATTCATGAAATCTAGATTTGTGATGAAGCATTCACTGAAGAAGAAAACATTTATCATGAAGATCAAGAGGTGTTGACTGATATTCATTATGTTAACAATAACACAGAAACATATGGCATCATATCAGAGGTATTTGTTTCTTTAAATGTTCATGAAAATCAACATGTCTCTTTTGAATCTTCTGATGATGAAGAGCAAGTGTATTTTGTAGTAGATATTTCCCCTGACTATGAAGTTGAGATAGATGATAAGCTAGTGACAAAAGCTAGGGAATATTTCTCTTTGTTTTTTCCTAGACTTTCAAAATTGAAGGCAGATGTTGTTTGTTGCTCTTATGGAGAAAATGTAGAGGATATTCCTGTCCTTGAAGCAAATGTTTTTGGCAGCCCTTCTTATGATGAAGAATTTGTTTCAAATGATGACCTAAAACAATCAATTTTTTATGAATATCCCAGTGAATATGATGAAGAGAAGAGATTTTTCATGGCTCCTTTGGAACCTTGTAGCATGGTTCCTGTGTATGATAATTATGAACCTGATCTTTGGGAGGACCATGAAGGAGAAAAGGAAGGGCTAAATGTGCATCTTGTCTCATGTCCAACACTGGTAAATGAACAAATATCGCCTTGGATTAACCAACCTACATCAATCCTTTACCCAC